>JAPDVR010000021.1:34963929-35171429 GCA_026230005.1 Gila orcuttii
GTATACAGATAGATACAGTAGACAGATAGACAGATACTGTAGAGAGACAGATACTGTAGACAGACAGATATATACTGTAGACAGAAAGATAGACAGACAGATAGATACTGTATACTGATGGACAGACAGACATAAATATACTGTAGACAGACAGACAGACAGATACTGTAGACAGATAGACAGACAGACATATACAGTAGACAGACAGATACTGTAGACAGAAAGACAGACAGACAGACAGACAGAAACGCAGGCAGGCAGACAGACAGACAGATAGATACAGTAGACAGACAGACAGATACTGTAGACAGACAGATACTGTAGACAGATAGATATATACTGTAGACAGAAAGATTGACAGACAGACAGAAATGCAGGCAAGCAGACAGACAGACAGATAAGATACAGTAGACAGACAGACAGATAGACAGATAGATAGATACAGTAGACAGACAGACAGATAGATAGACAGATAGATAGATAGATACAGTGGACAGACAGACAGATAGATAGAGTAGACAGACAGAAAGCATGCATATAAAAAAAAACGTTCAAATCTGTCAAAGCTTTTCTAAAAGTTCTCTATTAAACTGTATGAATAAAGAACACCCTGTAGTTCGATACAATCATATTTCACAGCTCCTATCATTTCATTCTCTCTCCACTCATTTGAATTGAGCACATCAGGGAGTGTTTTACCTCAGTTAATAAACTTCTCAGCTCACATCATTTAAATGGATAAATTGAAAAGATAATTTAGCTTGTCTTTTTTCCATTTGATTTTTAGAGCAACACCTTCAGTGATATTCATGTTTTAAAATATAATGTGGATAAACAGATTATACAGTAAAGAGAACTAAAAGTCCTTCAGTTATAAGTGTCATTTTCCATCATCATTCATCTGTCTCTCTCTTTCTGACCTTCAGGGACGGAGATAACCTTGATTACCACAGCAAGAGCAGACCCTTGCCAGAGCTGTCACACACACACACACACACACACACACACACACACACACACACACACACACACACACACACACACACACACACACACACACACACACACACACACACACACACACACACACAGCGCTGAACTCAAGACCTCTGTCCTGAGAGCGTCAGAGCAGTTCAATAAACTCTATTTTCACTCCACACACACACTCAACTAAAGTCACACAGACTCTGTTGGACTGTGCGGTGTGTTAACTCAAGGTCAGCGAACTAACCCGGCACTGAAGCGTCAGTGATTGTCTGTCACTCAGCACTGCTTTACAGAGTGCTGACCGGGCCGAGGGAACCTCAAACTGCTGACCGGAAATTAAAAAAAAAAAATGTTCTTCATTCCAACAAGCGTGACGCATGATTTTCCGTCTGTCTACAGTGATTCAGACGAGGAGATCTCTCACTGGAGAACGAACACACACAGGGATTCACCCGCTGTGAGTTTAGTTTTGATCACTCAGAGGAGTAAAGATGCCTGAGATCAGGAGGAACTTAAAAGAGCAAAAAGCCCAATTATGCGGAGAGATGCATCATGGGAGTGCAGTCTGTGCTTTCAGGTGAAAACAGGACAGAAACAGGGGAAGGGCATCATGGGGTTTGTGCTGCTTCACAAACACCTTCATTATAAAGGGATATGGCTGGGATTTTAACATGTGATCTAACAACACCGCAGGGCACAAACACCAACATATTCACTATTCATTCAAATATCAGAAAATCAGTGGCGGCTCCTGCAAAATCTCTCGGGGGGGGGGCAAATGTTTCAGATCAACTTTATCGCATGCTGACTTTTTAATAGATTTAACTTTAGGTTTTGAGATGTGCAGGAATCAACTTAAAACAGGTTTTCTTTCGTTTCCTGAAAAGTAACAGTTTTGGACATACAAGGCTTCCGTCCGACAGCGATGATTTGTGTGTGTGTGTGTGTGTGTTCGTTAATTAACATTTTACCAAAATTCAAGCTCAAATGGAGTTTGACAAGGGTTTTTGACCAGTAAATGCATTTTCAATCCACTCAGATAGTTTCTCTTATTAAAGATTCCACTAGGTGGCGACAAATAATATTGTTGATTGAATCGTTGACGGTGTAGGATAAATATTGTGTTGGTGTTCGAATGGAATGTACAAATTTCAAAATACAATGCTAGGAGTAAAAAAGACTGCTACCATCCTTTCCTAAACTGATTGTAAAAACAAAGTGAGATTTTCCAACACTCGAGTATTTAAATGGTCAGCAATAAATACCTCTTTAGACAGCCTCTGCTTGTCTTCTTCTCCCAAGGCCCTCCTAGATCTTGTTGTTCCTGTTGCTTCTTGCTCATGCTCCTGAAATGAGCTCTGGTCCCTGAAAACCTGACTCTGGTCCTGATTACTACGACGGCTGAATGGTATTTCTTTTAATGACACGATAGAAATAACTGCGTTCGCCATGACGTTGTTCAAGTTCAACTGGCCTCAACTCGCGAGATGTCCCAACAGTCTCTCTCACTCTCGTTCTCTTTTTTATTTTTTTAATCACATTTGATAAAGATATTAAAGTAGTGTTTCTTTTTTTTCTTGTTGTTCAAATTCAAAATTGTTTTCAAATATTATTTGTCACTTAATCTTAAAGATTTTTAATAGTGTATGTTTGTTCCCACCAATCGCTGCACAAGTTAAGGATACGTATGATGACGTAAGCACGTTAGTGCGAGCCCTCCCGGAACCCATAGAGAATGCATTGCAGTGCCTGCAGTTCGAAAAAAAACATCTTTGAATGTAAGTCTATGGGAACACTCTGGGCGATTCTCAGCCAGAGTGAAATCGCCCAAAAAGAGGCGGTACTCCACAGAACGTGACATGACGCTGATTGGACTATATCCAGAGGTACAGTGACGGCTAGCGTAACTCTGTGATTGAATGAGATTGTGAATGTGATTGAAAAAGTCCCTTTCACACTTTGGTGGTGCGTCGCCCAATCGCCCTAATGAAGAAAACGCCCCTGCAGAAAATACATCTAAATCTCAAAGAGCAAAAATCAATATGAGTTAAATATGTTAAAATATGAATGTTAAATGAACACTGAAGATTATTAAAGTTAATGAGATAATTAAGTGATTAATTGAGTGATGATTGACCATTATTGAAGACACCTGATGTTAACAAGCAGAATCACCAAAGGAGAAAAAAAATTCACAATTCCAAGTCACCATTATGGTGATCTGTGTTTGTTTAGTTGGGTTCATTACCCTCACATTTTGTTTATAACAGCCAGATGAACAAAGAGAAAAGGTGATCTGATGGTGTTGGTTGTGTTTTGACATAATCATTGTTTGACCTGAATCACTGAACTCATATAGTGTAATCACAGAGTTATAATTATATAGTTGATTACAGCAGCACTGTGATTCAACAGCATACGATCAAGCTTTAAGAAAACAATACAAAGGATGGACAGACAGACAGACAGACAGACAGACAGAGACAGAGAGACAGACAGACAGACAGACAGACAGACAGATAGATAGATAGATAAATAGATAGATAGATAGATAGATAGATAGATAGATAGATAGATAGATAGATAGATAGATAGATAGATAGATAGATAGATAGATAGATAGATAGATAGATAGATAGATAGATAGATAGATAGATAGATAGATAAATCGATAGATCTTACATTTGTATTTCTCCTCCAGGTGACCCTTACAAAGTGAGAGGAGACCAATCTTCATCGACAGAACTCGGATTTTCCCACTGCGACCCCTGAGGAATACAAGAACATTGTGGATGAGAGAAAACAGGCAGCGATAAGCACATGACAACAATATACATCTGCCAATTATTGATTCGAGAATACATGTTTGTAGTGTTCATTTAATACAACACAGTCTGTGGAAGCACTGCAGGTCTGAGCTTGAGGGTTTCTGCAATAACACACACATCAGTCAGCTCTGAGCTCCAGGCCAGCCTTCAGCAAAACACACACATTTATCGGTTTCCTACTTCATTTACAACAGAAATGCACTGGAATAAAAGATATTCAGAACAGTGAAGCAACTTTAATGTTGTGATTCATACATACAACTGCATACGCACATGATTAGAATCATAAGGCGATTGTCAATGAGTAGACCAGAGACATCTTGAACTTACTTTGATGCAAATCTGATGTTAAATCTTATATAGACATATAAGTCTTGGCTTATTGCTAAACCAAAACATACGTTTTAAAAGCGAACACACGCTGCGTTTTGAACCGGCAGTGTAGATCTAGTGTTGTCGTGCCATACAGTACGTACGTGTCGTAGACATTGAGCAGCCAGTTGAGACACATGTCCACACACAGTGGGACGTTGACCAGATCTTTGTGTTCCTGCTCCAGTCCATCATACACAGACGTCAGACAGTTGATGACCTCGGGAACCGTCAGCTGCTGTGAGTTCAGCGTCAGCTTGTGTTGCTGGAACATGGACTGAGCCACACTCAGATCCAGCAGATCCACTGACAGACACAGAGACATGAAGATCCTTCACAACGGGACTGGGATATACGCTTTAACCCTATAAAGACTACTGTAGAGCATAGCTTTTCATCATGATCAAAACTTTGCTGAAAAACATTCTCAATAATTCAATTCTCAATAATCTCAAGATTATACTTTTGTAGCAAGTAAAAGGCTTTTTAGAATAATTGTACAAACATCCAACTTCAGCTCATGGCTCATGTGTCTTTTTCCGTGAAATCTTTACTGATTTTATTAGTTATGTTTGAAGATGAATATTTACTGGACTGATGCAACTTAGGTTTACTTAATTATCCATAATTTATTCGAAAAATCATGAGTATCAAATATGATCATCAGGATTTTGAGGAATCATCTCTCAATCTAGCCTGGCTAACGCCAGACCCAATTCTCGTTGAGACTTGGGTCTGGGAACCACATGTACATTTTCTCGTATTTGAGGCGTGGTTTACGAATGCCCGGCGCCGTTTATTGGGTGCTAAGAATGTCTATCAAATGTGCCTGTACGCAGCTCATAGCCAATCGTTTCAATTATACCAGATGACGTCTGTAGAGCGACAGAAATTTGACGAGGAAGAAGACGAAATAAACTTGCGCTCTAAATTACTTAGAACATTCTCTAAGGCTGCATCAAAAGGTAGCTTCGCGTCTGCTACCATGTTGAATCCATAGAAATAAACAAACTGCTTCGGTGTGTCGCATAGATGTCGTCATCGTCTTGCTGCTCCCTCCCCGTTCTGTGATTGGTTCCCTAAATGAGGCGAAAATCTGGACCATGGTATCATTACTGCCTTTCAGCGTGAATAAAATCGCGCTGCGGGAAGGCAGCATGGGGAAACCCAGACTACTCTCAATCATCATTGTATTGTATTGCATTATATATATTAAAACTACAGAGCTTTGATCATAAAACTGAGCATGCTTTTCAATATCATGGGTGTTATAGAGTGACGACTGATATTTATATGCATTTTATGTAAGTATCTGCTATACCGTTATGAAGATCTCACTAGTTTATAATATAAGCTATCAGAATTTCATCTTGGTTTACTTTTTGGCCGTATAAATAGACAGATGTATTACAATAAATACTTTTTTTTTATTATGTAAATGTTCTAAGAGATTTGGACTTTCTAGCTTCCATTTCTGGGTCATAAAAAGAGAAATCTCTGTCCTCCACAGAACATCAAGACAAGACTCGGAGGCTCAGATAAAGAAACTAGACATATTTTAAACAGAAGTAATTAAATAGTCATTTAAGCAATTAAAAACACATTAAAGGGCATATTTTCCAACAAGTGACTATGTAGCTATACATACTCATAAACAGCAATATTTTCTTGTATTAAATATTTAAAATAAATGTCATTTGAGTACTTCAATAAACAGTTCGGAGCATGATTTTTACCTCTAACAGAGCTCCTGCCACTAAAGTTTAAATCACCGACGCTATTAAACCTCAAAACTAAAAGACAAGATAAGGTTGTGAATAGGGATGTCACTGATACACAAAAATTATTATTATTATTGCAGTGAATACTGGAATATTATTATCCAAAACTAATATAGATGTGAATGTGTTTTAATTAACAATGCAATACAACTTTTCATAAATTATCCTGATGAACAAAATGTGTAAGCATCATAATATATTACTTAGCCAGTATGAGATTAATCATTGCATATTTTGTAAACGCAGTCAAACCAAAAATTATTTTGATATTTTTCTACTAGTGGTTGCAGGACACTGTAGTCAATTTGTGTAAGTGAGTAAAATAAAGTAAACTCTGACATATTATACCCAAATATTCTTCATACAGTGACAACCAGTAAAATGTATATAAAAAAATTGGGACCAAAAATTGTACAGACACTTTGACCTGACCCTGTTTTGCTGAAGTGTTTTTTTCATTAACTGTTAATGCAACCTTTTTACACCACAGACTGAACAAAATGAAGCATTGCTAGGTAATTGGTTGATATAAATTGGTATTATCTAACGGTGTTAGATAATATTGCTGTAATAAAGGTAATTGGTTGATCTAAATTGGTATTATCTAACTGTGTAGTTAAACTGAACAGCTGACAGATATTCAACATAATTCATCTGTGAGACAGTCTAACAGAATGATGGACAAAACCAGTGAAATAACAACTGATTTGTCATATTTTATTACCATTTTCTAAACTAAAGCGAATACACTGTGATAATGTTGAAGGTGTCTGAATACATTTTTGGTTTGACTATTTCATATATACAGAAAGCAACAAAATAACAGGCAATCAGAACATATGTGATGTTGAAGATCGAGTTATGTGGACTGATATTGTGGGCAGAGCCTCTCAAGCATGACAACAAAAATAGAAAGCAAGCTTCCGGGCAGAATGTCATGTTAAAGCAAACACCCGATTAACATGGAGGTTTTATTACTTGTCTCTTCATGGCGTCAGGCTCAGTTAGAACACGCGTCTGAACGACTGAACACTATCTTTGATGGAGCGATGGATGACATATTCCCTGTTCATACTCTTTAATTAGATCTATTAACAATTCAAAAAACAAACACATGATGCAAATGATGAGGACATGAGGCGGTGGAAGACATCACGTACACACACACACACACACACACGCTGCTAAACGATTCTCTTTGTGCTGTTAATTAGGCCTCTCTGAGTTAATTGAGCCGATGGAGTGAGACGATGCAACAATGCAGCTCTAATCACACACACACACACACACACACACACACACACACACACACACACACACACACACACACACACACACACACACACACACACACACACACTTACAGCAGAGGGCTTTCTGTAGCCGGCGGATCTTCATAGCCGTCCTGTATGCGGAGAACCGCACATTGTTGAGGTCAGCTATATGGAAACAGAAGAGAAAGCGCAAGAAAAGTGAACAACATAAAAGTTGACAACACAGAGACTGTAAAGTGAACTTCCTGTGAACTGAATCTGAAGCACAGAGTTCTTTGTGTGTGAAAACAGATGACAGATTCACAGATGGATTGTTCTTACGAGTCTGTTATTTTAGATGATTCTTCCAAACAACACTGTGACGTGTTAAATCCATAAACAGCGGAACATCGGACACATACACGCATTTACAAAATTAATTTGACCAAATAAGTTATAAACGGCATATTTAATGAAATATTTCACAACAAAAAGGACACGACATGCAGATTGATACAATGTTTGACTTCATCTTTAAAAAAAGGTCTGTGTTAATGAGAGTGTTTACAAGTATGATCTGACACCGGTTAAGGTTAATAAGTAAAAAAAAAAAAAAAAAAAAAAAGTAAAGGTCATGTAACAGGTTGAACTGTTCTTATTAAGAAAAGGTCAAAAATATTTAACTCAAAATATGATCAATACAGCGAGATGTTTGTCCTATCTGTCAACTTCACACATATCACATTTGACATCAGCCTGAAAACAATTTGATTATAAAATCCATTCTAACATGGTTCCCTTTCGAGAGGTCTCTCCTATTGCGTAAGTAGCTTACGCTATGGGAAAACTCCTTTTCTCGAGAATATTGAAGTCTTTATGTAAAACGCATTGCAGCTGCACAGCTGACAGCAATGAGCGAAGGCAGCTCGGTCATTGGCTGTGCTGCGGCAACTTGCTCGAACCAATGACGGGGCGACTCTGAATGCGCGACCAATGAGCGCGCTTCGCGCCCGCGCGCGTCAGAGCCCGCCAAGATGGGCGTGGCCAAGAGCTATATACTGGGCGCCCCGTCATGAGAGTTCTTTAGATTTAATCTCCTTCAGTGAACACCTTCTTCGCTGGATCCTCCGGATTATTGAAAGCCTTCGCCACCGTCGAAAAGCATACCAGCGGGATTGCTACGAGGACGTCGGCACCTTCAGCCGCCGGTGCGCCACACACGCAAGTATTTTACATCAGTTCTTCCCGCGACATTTGTAAAAGAGCAATTTTTCTGAGGCGTTGTTTCAAATGCCTTCCTGCGCGTTGTGCAGAGACCTTCTCCCGGACGGGGATCGTCACATCATCTGCGCTCGCTGCCTGGGCCGGGACCACGCAGAATCTGCTTTGACCAAGGGCGGATGCCCGGAATGTGACGACCTGGGTCTCTCCACACTGCGGGCTCGCTTCGCCGCGAGCGAGCCCATCGCCGCCACCCCTCTGTTTGAGCCGCGTGTTAAGAAAAAGCGCCGCTCACAGAGGCTTCCTGAACCTGAGCTCAGTGACGTCACGCCGAGCCAGTCTCCGCGTGCTTCACCGCCGCTCTTGCCTTCCCCACCGCCGGTTCAGTTCACTCAGCCGGACCCACACCCGTCTAGCAGAGCGGTGGGCCTTGTGACTTTCGGCGCGTCCGAGGACGACGGGGGAGTGGATGACAGCTTGTCCATCGACGCTGCATCTGACGACTGGCCGGGCTCCACTTTCGACCCCGCCCCGTCGACGCTAGCTAGCACGAGTGGGGGCTCAACCATGGATACGGAGATTATCCGCGTCCTCTCGAAGGCCGTGGAGGACCTCAGGCTCGATTGGTCTTCTCCCGAAGAACCAACCCGAAGCCGACTGGATGAGTGGTTTCTGCAGGGGCGCCAGCAGGCCCCTCGGCAAAGGCCTTCTCCCTTCTTCCTGGAAGTTCATGACGAACTCACCAAGTCATGGAAAGCCCCCCACTCTGCGCGTCTGAAGCCTTCTTTTTCTTCGTTGCTCTCCTCTGTGGACGGCGCGAAGGAAAGAGGCTACGAGGGAACGCCGCCCCTCGAGGAGGCCGTGGCCAATCATCTCTGCCCACCCTCCCCCACTGGATGGAAAGCCAAAGCTTCCCACCCCTCGAAGCCCTGCCGCACTACTTCTGCTCTTGCCGGTCGCGCCTACGCCGCCGCCGGCCAAGCTGCATCAGCGCTTCACTCAATGGTGGTACTTCAAGTGTTCCAAGCCAAGCTTCTCCGCTCTATGGACGAGTCTGGCCCCGAACCCGAAGCCTTTAAGGACCTACACAGCGCAACTGATATAGCTCTGCGAGCCACGAAGGCCACCGCCCAGTCTATTGGCCGCGCCATGGCTAATTTGACTGTTCTCGAGCGCCATCTGTGGCTGACTCTGACGGAGATGAAGGACGCGGATAAGGCGCCGTTTCTCGACGCGCCTATCTCCACCAGCGGGCTGTTTGGACCGGCGGTTAAAGGTTTCGCCGAACGCTTCACTGAGGCCCAGAACGCTTCACAAGCTATGCGCCATTTCCTGCCCAAGCGCTCCAGCTCATCGCAGAGCAGACAGAGACCGCCACAGCCGCAGCGGGCTAGAGCAGCTCCCACCGCCTCTCAGCCCGCGCCTCAGGCTGACGCTTGACGCCGCTCGCGCTCCCACAACCGCAAGCCGCCTCCTGAGCAACGGGGTCCTCGGCCCAAGATTGTGCTGAACCCTGAGCCTCGAAAGCCTTCCTAGCCACAGGAATGAGAAGAGAGAGTGCGTGTCTTGCAAAAGCTGGACCACTCTCTCTGCAAAATCTCAAACATTACCCAGTCCCCTTACAGGCGGCTGGAAATGTCCATACAGCAGTCAATGGGGCAGTCACAGAGCTCGCTCACCTGCAAACAAACGCCGTTTTTACGGCGATGCACAGAAAACACAAAAAGAGTCTTTTTCTGCCTGTGTCACTAAGGGTTCACATGTCCACAAAGTGTGCATTCCCAGATACTGTTAAAATGCCAAATTCATTCCCAGCTCAGGCTGCGCGCCCCATGAATGTAGATCACGTGCCTACGGTCATGTACGCACCACTACACACAAGCACTGTTCACACAGTTATGAATTCATCCCCAGTAAAAGCGGGAAACATTATAAAAGTGACGCGTGTGCCTACCACTGTTTATGCACCCCCACTTATAAACACCGTCCTTACAGTGTCAAAACTGTAACTCAGCTCCAGCTCAGCTCAGGCTGCGAGTTTTACAGACATAGCGCACGCTGTTGTAATCACACACGCGCCCATTCACTCAGCTGCTCAGTGCGCGCCCGCGCCTCTGAGAGCTACGAGCTCAGGCGATTCGCTGGCCGGGTCCCTACGTCACAGCGGCCCGCCCCTAGCCTGTATTCAGCCCATATCTGTACACGCAGCGGCATGGGAAAACATTCCAGATATGCCGAAATGGGTGTTGAATATAGTAAAGCACGGGTACTCGCTCCAGTTCGCTCGCAGACCACCACGTTTTACGACTCTGGTCGAGACGAAAGTGAGAAAGGAGTGTTCACATGTTCTACGCACCGAGGTGCACAAACTAATAGAAAAGGGCGCTGTGGAAACTGTTCCCCCCTCTATGAGCGAGGCAGGTTTTTACAACCGCTATTTTCTCGTCCCGAAAAAGGATGGCGGTCTCCGCCCCATCCTAGATCTCAGACACCTGAACAAAGCACTAATGATTCGCTCGTTCAGAATGTTAACAACCAAGCATATCCTCGCGCAAGTACGCCCAGGAGATTGGTTTCTCTCAGTGGATCTGAAAGATGCTTACTTTCACATTCCAATAGCGCCTCATCACAGGCCGTTTCTGAGATTCGCTTTCGAGGGACAGTCTTACCAGTACACAGTACTTCCGTTCGGCCTGTCCCTGGCTCCCCGTACATTCACGAAATGTATCGATGCAGCACTTTCCCCCTTGAGGCAAAGGGGAGTGCGAATACTGAATTATCTCGACGATTGGCTGGTCCTAGCACAATCAGAGAGTCAGTTAATAACACACAGATCTTGGATTATCAGCCATTTAGAATGTCTGGGTCTAAGAATCAATTTTGCAAAAAGCATACTATCTCCCAGCCAGAGGATTTCTTTCCTGGGAATGGTTCTAGACTCGATGCAAATGACAGCTCGTCTCTCATCAGAGCGCGCGCTCACCATTCGGCGCCTTGCAACATCATTCAGGGCGGGCGCGCGCGCCCCCGTCAAGCGGTTTCAGAGGATGTTCGGTCTCATGGCCTCAACATCGGCCGTACTCCAGCTAGGATTGTTGCATATGCGCCCTCTCCAACGCTGGCTCAAGAGCCGCGTCCCTACTCACGCGTGGCGTTCGGGACACTTTTTAATCAGAGCGAACCACGGCTGTATAAAAGCCCTGACGCACTGGAAAGCCACCGACTGGTACCAGTCAGGCGTGAGTCTGGGTGTGAACACAAGGAGAAAGATGATCACAACAGATGCCTCCAAAATCGGTTGGGGGGCCCTTTACGAGGGCAGGCCTGTCTCCGGCTTTTGGTCAAACCCAGAGAAGCGCCTACACATAAACTGGCTGGAGATGAAAGAGGTCGCTTTGGCTCTCAGAGCCCTGCTTCCACATCTAAAAAACGAACACGTCCTGGTCCGAACGGACAACATGACGGTAGTGTCGTACATAAATCGCCAGGGTGGACTCAGGTCGAGCTCCATGCATGCAATGGCCAGGAGACTCATTTTATGGTCCCAGCACAACTTGCGCTCGCTGAGAGCAGCGCATGTGCCAGGTGCCCTGAACCAGGGGGCAGACATGCTATCCAGAGACAAGATTCTCCCAGGAGAATGGGCTCTCAACCCGCTGACGATTCAGTGGTTATGGAAAACCTTTGGCAAAGTGGAGATCGACCTCTTCGCCTCCAAGGAGAACGCGCACTGCTCTCTTTTCTTCACGAAAAGCACGGACGCGCTCGCCCAGAGCTGGCCGAGCCGCCCCTTATATGCCTTTCCCCCGATCGCGATGCTGCCACAGGTCATCAGTCGGGTCAGAGAGGAGAAAAACGCAGTGCTTCTGATAGCCCCACTCTGGAAGAACCAAACATGGTTTCCAGATCTGATGCAAATGCAATCTGCACCACGGCCGATTACACTGAGACCAGACCTCCTCAGTCAGGCCAGCGGGATGATATTTCATCCCTGCCCCGATCTGTGGGCCCTTCATGCATGGCCCCTCAACGGGTTCCCAGGAACCTCACGAGCGGAGAGCTAAAAACCATTGCTGAGGCGCGGGCGCCCTCCACGAGACGCTTATATGCCCAGAAATGGAAAGTGTTCAGTGACTGGTGTAATGCCAAGGGCCTGAACCCTGAAACATGCGAGATTACGAACGTACTCGCTTTTCTACAAGGGCTTCTGGAGGCGGGCCGCACCCCCTCCACGCTCAAAGTATATGTGGCGGCCATCACAGCGTCACACGACCCTGTAATGGAACATCCATTGGGAAGAAACGACCTAATTATTTGTTTCCTAAGGGGCGCTAGGAGGATGAACCCTTCACGCCCCCCCTCAGTGCCGATCTGGGACCTAGCTACTGTCCTAGACGCTCTTAAAGGGCCCCCGTTCGAACCACTCCGAACCGTGCACCTTAAACAGCTCTCGCTCAAGACTGCGCTCTTGCTGGCACTCGCCTCGGTCAAGAGAGTGGGCGACCTGCACGCGCTTTCGACAAGTGCTGCCTGCCTAGAATTCGGACCTAACGACTGCAGGGTCGTCCTTAGGCCAAAACATGGGTATATTCCTAAAGTTCTCACCACTCCCTTCAGAGCACAGGTTATCTCCCTAACTGCGCTATCGTCTCCAGCAGACGAGGACGACGCTAATCTACTCTGCCCCGTTAGGGCTCTCAGAGTGTATTTGGAGCGTTCTGCCCTATTCAGACAGACAGAACAACTGTTTGTATGCTTCGGCGGCCGTACGAAAGGTTCCGCCGTTTCAAAGCAGAGAATCTCTCACTGGATAGTTGAGGCTATAGCGCTGGCTTATGAAGCTAAGGGACTTCAATGCCCCTGGGGAGTCAAAGCACACTCCACTAGGAGTGTGGCTTCTTCCTGGGCATGGTCGAGCGGGATACCGATCGAGGATATTTGTGCGGCGGCAGGCTGGGCCTCACCGTCCACATTTATCAGGTTTTACAACCTACAGGTCCCGACATTGCATTCCAATGTACTATCAGCATGATGCTAGTTGAACTACGAGTTTGTATCTAGATTATGTATGTGCTTGTGTCACACTGAGCGCCTTCTAGCCGCTCTGTATTTTTCTCCCACATATAAAGCTCGCCTCTGCCAGCTAGTTGGATGATAACTTTGCTTTTCAGCTCAGGCACCTGCCTCTGGCTGTCATAAGGCGAAGTTCAGCACGCACGGCGTTTTGCATGGTGTTCCCATAGCGTAAGCTACTTACACAATAGGAGAGACCTCTCGAAAGGGAACGACTCGGTTACTAACGTAACCTCGGTTCCCTGAGAGGAGGGAAAGAGTATTGCGTAAGCTGCCGTGCTTGTGCTTGGTTAATTCGCTTCAGTCGTTTTAACCTAAAGAACTCTCATGACGGGCGCCCAGTATATAGCTCTTGGCCACGGCCATCTTGGCGGGCTCTGACGCGCGCGGGCGCAAAGCGCGCTCATTGGTCGCGCATTCAGAGTCGCCCCGTCATTGGTTCGAGCAAGTTGCCGCAGCACAGCCAATGACCGAGCTGCCTTCGCTCATTGCTGTCAGCTGTACATAAAAACTTCAATATTCTCGAGAAAAGGAGTTTTCCCATAGCGTAAGCTACTTACGCAATACTCGTTCCCTCCTCTCAGGGAACCGAGGTTACGTTAGTAACCAAGTCGTTTTCTAGTGTTTTCATTACTATCAGTGCGTTGTTGTAAACGTAAACACATTAGCAGCATAGAATTAACAACGATATTTGATGACCTAGCCTGACACAAAATTTGATGGATTCTATCAAATTTTCAAACCCAAAAAAGTTCATTCTGTTTTGAAATCCTGTCTTCTTTTAGATTTATCATGCATGCAAAATGAGTTAAAATAACATAATATTAAATACATAAAATAAAAATAACTTGTCATACTTTTTGACTGTTAACTAAAACTATTACAAATATTTAGTTAAATGAAATAAAATAAAATATAAACATTAGATGAAATTTAAAACTGAAAACTAAAAAACAAAAATGAAATGTTGGCAAATATGAAATGTTTCTTACCTGAAATAAGAAATAAAATAAGTTAAAGCAAAGTGCAAAAATAAGTTAAAGTGCAAAAATTATTACAAAATAAATGTATATATTATATAATAAAAAAAAATTACATTAAATATATATATATATATATATATATATATAAGGTAATTTTTTTCATCAACAACTTAATCTAAAATTAAAATTAAAATACAGAACAGAAAAATCTTATACGAGACATTAATGAAATAACAACAGCATTAATTATTTTTGATATACCTGAACCAAACACAAAACTAACTCTCTCACATCTGACTGACTCACATCTGGTTCGGTGCCATGTTTGTGTGTGTGTGTGTGTGTGTGTGTGTGTGTGTGTGTGTGTCGACTCTAGAGGTTTCCTGCCTCACAGAGACGGTGAACACGAACACACACCTGCACTGACAGTGGGTCTCTGTGGACACTTGCTGTCCAGTATTTATTCATCTGTGTATTTTGGTGAGACTTGAGTTTCTCTCAGCGCATCTCTCGAGGCCCAAAAGACATATTCGACTCTGTGTGTGTGTGTGTGTGTGTGTGTGTGTGTGTGTATCACTTACAAAGAGAATGATACAGCTCAGTCATCTTAGGATGGTCCCAACATGTCGTCTGACTGTGATGACTGCAAAAGAGGACAGAGAGGGAGAATTAGACTCTGACAAACACACAACTTACGCTGTCTGTTGTTATTGTGTGTGTGCTTGTGTGAGAGACGCTATCTTGGACACAAAAAGGCTTGCACACAGAAGTAGGGAGACGTTTTTTAAATACGCTCTAACTGTGTGTGTGTGTGTGTGTGTGTGTGTGGACTGGATTCTTTGTGCTATCTATTTCACTTGGTTCAGGTGAGATGTGACCTGACAGATCCTCCAGAGCCACTCGGCTGACCTCACTAACACAGCTGCCATTACACGCTCACTCCTTCCCTCAGTGTCTGGCACATGCACACAAACAGAATAAGCGGGTGGAATGGCAATTAGCATGGATATCGACGGGATTTTGGCCAATCAAAAGTGCTCTGTAATTGGTCAGGTTCACTGGGTCTAAATAATAATAATGTTCCTATTTCTACTCTTCAGTTTCTCCAACGTAAAGGGGAATTTCACCGCTGGCAAAATGAGCTTTCAATAAAATTTGTCTGCCTGCACAGTAAAAAGGCCTTTTCTTTTAATGGAGTGTGTATTCACACTGACTCCACCCACTGACGTCTGGTTGGGCCAGACACTGGATTGTCAACAGCAGCAGTGGTGCAGGATTAAGGCGCATGGCAGAAAGTATTGACACAAGAGGTCGAATAAATAAATAAAAATATTCGAAAAGTGAAAAGAGAGTCTAACGTGCGTTTACTAATAAAGTGTTTATTGTTTAAGGTTAGGGATGGATGTAGGGAGGGCTTTATTGTCCCAATAAGGCGGTATCCATTAAATAATTTAAATAAATATAATCATTTAAACTCAATGTTATTATTTCATGCCGTTTAAGGTACAAAAACACTAAGGTGCAAATAGTATTACTTATTGCAAAGAAAATACTGCTATTTTTAGTAGTAGAATCTATCGCTATTTCACTTAGTTTAAATAACATCTATCACTATGTGCACATTGTAAATAGCATCAAATAGCCTACACACAAAAATGTAAAAATGTCATTTTGGTGAGTATTCTTGTAAACACAGTCGGTTATGTCTTAAATGAATGTAAAGAGTTGAGAAAGAAAACGCATGTGTAACAGTATATTGAATCCGTGCATTCGGTCTTAAAGTGACAGTAGCCCAATAGCACTGTTTCAGTCTGTGTCATTAATGTTAACCGAACAACAAAAGACAAAGAGAAAAACACTCAGTGCTCTTGAATTTATATCTTTTGTAGCTTTATTAAGGATTAATCTACATTTAATGTATACAGTGAAAACTATGCATGTTGTTTATCATTCAGGCTATTACTTTTCTGAATACCACTGTCAGTACAATAAAGCTTTTTGAAGCTTCAGAGTTGGTCACCATCCACTTACATTATATAGACCGACAGAACTGAAATATATTTCTAAAATCACTTGTTTGTGCTTTGCAGAAGAAAGTCACACACCTCTGGTATGGCATGAGGGGGAGTCACTGATGAAAATGTATATTTGTGTGCATTTTGGCTATTTCTTTAACAATCAGCCATTGAATATATCCTGCTAAATAATGGTTGGAGTTGTTATAGTCTTGAGTCCAACACCAGAATTGCTTCTCACACACACACTCCCAAGCAAACAAGCCTGTCTCTCACTGAGTTTCTGTTTGTGAGAGCCAGATGCTGTCAGCAGGTGTTAAGTGAATCTCCTCATCTCATTCACGGGTTGATGAGAGGTCCTCTCCGCTCCGCTGGCGTCGGCGAGCGGCTCAAACTGTCTCAGACTGTCCATCTCAGCCGGACCCGACAGACAGAACGCCAGGCACAAGTGCAGCTTTAAATAGACCCTGATGGGCGTTCAGGGTTCAGCTTTACTGACGCATGCATGGAGCCAGGTGACGGCGGATGATGGTTCTGTCACATAAATTGATTTTCAGCTGAGGATCAGTGAGGGCCGGGTGTACAGGGCTGTCTGGTTACTGCACACGGGTGAAATACATGGCTCTTCAGCAGGAGAACAGCGACGTGTCATCTACTCGAAACTACAGTGAGCTGCCTCGCTGCCTAAACAGCTGCTTGTTACGGTGGCATACTGACAGTCATGGAACCCCACAAGTGACGGATTTGAGACAACTCTGTTAAAGTCCCCATGAAACCCCCAATTTAAAAAATAATTTTTTTGGCTTTTAGTATATGTCAGCCTTAAGGTTATTTATAAGCTAATGTGCTCCAAAACAATGACAACATTCGGATTTAGAAGAAGATATAAGCATTCAAAACTAACAGTCTCTCACTTTCGTCAATATGGATCAATGATTTTGATGACATCACTCTGCACTTCAGCTTCTCATCAGATTTTCTGTCCAATCAAATGCTCTCTAGAATCTGAAGCCCTATAATATAAATAGACGATGAAACTGCAGCCGAAATCGGTTACTTGTTCACACATTTCCTGTTTTCTACATGATGAACGGTGCATAGTGCACTATATAGGGGATAGGGACGATTCAGACAGTGTAAATATGCTTTCCACTGGGGCAAATTTACAGTGGATTATATGATCGAGTCGGTGCACACCAAAAAATGTATCGGACCCATTTGAATTCTGCACAGAATGCTGTATTTTACAGCAATATGGAGGAGATTAGGAGGAGAAACTGTTAGATAGACTCGGCATTGACGAGTGGAAGAGATAACACCGGTGCCATGCACCAATATAAATTTCAAAACGACACAAAGTACACTTTTCAAACTACACATCCTCAGCATGACTATGATCACTGTTTTGCTTAAGTAACAGTTTCATATTAAATCTAAAAGGGAAATCTATAAGACTTTGGCTGTCATAAGATCAAATGCGGCTTTATCAAGCTCAACAAACTAATGCCATTGGCTATTTTAAAAAGGGGAGGAGCTACTCGATATGATCAAAAATACAGTAAATATTGTGAAATATTATGACAATTTAAAATAGCTGTTGTGATGTTTTAAAAAGTAATTTATTCCTGTGATCAAAGCTGTATTTTCAGCATCATTACTCCAGTCTTCAGTGTCACATGACCCTGAAAAATCATTCTGATATGCTGATTTGATGATCAAGAAACATTTCTGATTATTATCAGTTGAAAACAGTTGTGCTGCTTCATATTTTTGTGGAAACTGTAGTACATTTTTACAGGATTTTCAGAATGAATAGAAAATTATTTCAAAGGCATTTTTTGAAATAGAAATCTTTTGTAACAATATAAATGTCTTTACTGTCACTTTTGACCAATTTAATGTGTTTGAAGTATTATTGATGTCAAACTTTTAAACAGTAGTGTAAATGTGCAACGCACTGAAAACAACTACTAAGAAATAACTGCTTAGTTACATTCTGCAGAAAACAGGCGCTCATACAGCAGCAGGCACACGTTTACAGTAGAGGATGTGAGATGTGTTTTATTCACAGCGGTGAGCTGCTTACAGGATTAACTGCTGCTCTCTCATCTCACACACACACACACACACACACACACTTCTCTGAAGTCCAGGGAGCATCTCACACACTGAGATGAATAAACATGAACTCTACTCAACTCATTATATTCACAAAACAGTCTTAAGAGTTACAGAAATAAGCTTTTCAACAAAAATACTTCGTAGATAAAATATTTTTCCTTTCTTACGACCTCTCTGTCACTCTTTATGCAGGGCTGACATTTGAGACATCATCATCTCCACATGCTCTAAAATCTCAGCTCATACTAACCAACACACACGCACACACAAACACACACACACACACTCTAGTGTTTCAAACACATCCCTTTGATCTCTCCAATTAATGTTTGACTATATGAGTCGGCGTAAGTATTGGTGTGTGTTAGAGAAAGTTTGTGTTTCAGTGGAGAAGAGTCAGTATTTCACTCGTGTGAGCCGCAGGAACTATGACTTATATAAGACCGAGCCAAATGAACACAGACAGCCTTTCGGGGAAGTTAAGAAAGAATGACAGAAACATTATTATTATAAAATAATATTCAAAAAACTTGGAATAATGATACAAATAATAGTAATAATAAAAACAACAATAATAGTATACATTAAATACATTAATTTTATATTTCCTTTGTATTTATTAGTTCAGTAAGGTGCCATGCAATAAGCAAAATGATGTTCTGGTGGGCAGGTTAAAATAAATAAACAAACAAACAAACAAACAATACTGTGCATAGAAAGGAGAGTGAAACAAACGGAAAGAGATCATTTAAGACCAGGAACAGTGTGAACGCATAGAGAACTGGGTACTTTTTCACTCTTTGACCACTTAAAGATGTTTTATTAAAGATAACCCAATGGTGAAAACACCTTGCCACACAAAATACCCACTTATTTTGTCGCAATCCTTTTTACTTTAAAGTTTTTACACAGACCAATCAGTAGGTGTAGATTGCCCTGCGCACTGAGTTATGTCTTCAGAGGGGTCAGGACATTCCCTCACAACCACTTTTAATTACAAAGGCCAATACGCTTTGCTAATTCAGCCAGCCTCAGAGCAGGAAGATCAATGAGCCGCGAGGACACACTGTACAGAGAAGCAAACGTTTGTTCTGGAGAGCAGCACTCTAGATGTAAGAGCACAGAGAGGGTTTTGTGGAAATGTAAGAAAGATTCCCTCAGGAAAGGAAACGATGAAGGGGGAAAAAAGGATCTCTGGTGTATTCATACATGCACAGCCATATGGGTGCTGTCAGAGCCATCCGTGCTGAAGAAGTTCAGCTACCGGCCATTCCTCACAACACACCTGCCGCCCTGCACACACACACACACACGCACGCACGCACACACACACAGACACACAGACACGCACGCAAACGCGCACACACACACGCGCACGCACGCACGCACACACTTTCACAGGCCCCTTTCATCTCCTTTTCTACACTACGAAACTCCAGGGATCTGGACGACATGGAACAATCGGTTCGGCAACTCCTTTCAGTTTAGTGACTAATAACTGCAGTAACCATGCATTTTAATGGACACTACATATACCACGGAGGAATTTCATGAAGTGTATTATTCTTTCTCTCGGTTACTATAATTATTTTTCATCTTAATTCAGATGTCATTCATCCTCCTCTATTATGGATGGTTTCCAAAACGGTCCATTGTCAGGATGCTGCTGTATGCAACAATCTCTCTCTCTCTCTCTCTCTCTCTCTCTCTCTCTCTCTCTCCTCTCTCTCTCTCCTCTCTCTCTCTCTCCCCGCTCTCTCTCTCTCCTCTCTCTCTCTCCCCGCTCTCTCTCTCCTCTCTCTGTCTCTCTCTCTCTCTCCTCTCTCTCACTCTCTCTCTCTCTCTCTCTCTCTCTCTCTCTCTCTCTCTCCTCTCTCAAATTTCAAATGAGCTTTATTGGCATGACTTGTACAGTATCGCCAAAGCATTCGCCATTACACATGCAATGAACAAATAATCACAAACAATAAATATAATAAAATAAAAATCAATAAATCAGTCAGTGTAAAAAAAAATTAAAAAAAAAAATGCATGAATACATTTTTAACATTTAAAACACACATTTTTGTACGTTTGTACCAACATTCAAACAAGACAAGAACAATTCTGACTTTAGTTTTGTCCACTGGCTGACTCTCGTAGTTTGTGGCAGGCTGTTACATACTTAGCTGCTGTTGTGATTGAGCAAGATTTTTCTCCCAAAATATGATTTAATTTTTCTGAATTTGGTAATGCCATAAAATTTGGTTCTAACTGTTGGAATCTAGTGAAATAGTCCGATCTAATGCTGTGATAGTGATCACAGTGTATCAGGAAGTGTTCTTCTGTCTCCACCTCTCTCTGAGAGCACAGAGAACACAGTCTCTGCTCTCTCGGCTGCCACACACACACACACACACAGAGAACACAGTCTCTGCTCTCTCGGCTGCCACACACACACACACACACACACACAGAGAACACAGTCTCTGCTCTCTCGGCTGCCACACACACACACACACACACACAACACACACACACAGAGAACACAGTCTCTGCTCTCTCGGCTGCCACACACACACACACACACACACACACACACACACACACACACACACACACACACACACACACACACACACACACACACACACACACACACACACACACACACACACACACACACACACACACACACACACACACACACACACACACACAGAGAACACAGTCTCTGCTCTCTCGGCTGCCACACACACACACACACACACACACACAACACACACACACAGAGAACACAGTCTCTGCTCTCTCGGCTGCCATCTCTGCCTGTGCCGTCCTCTCTCTACAGCCAGACTGTGGTCACTCACACTCACACACACACACACACACACACACACACACACACACACACACACACACACACACACACACACACACACACCTCTACAGCCAGACTGTGGTCACTCAGCCTGTATCTGGTTAGGGTCTTTCTCACTTTATGCTTTTTCACACAGCTCAGGTATTCTGCTGGTTTATAATCTCTTTTCAGGAGTAAATAGAGTTCCATCTTTTTTTTGTAATTTAGTAGCATCTTTCCAATAGGTGATGTAATTTAGTTTTTGTAATTGTATAATTTGGTTGTGGCAGATAGTGCTGTGCTGGTCTGGCTGTAGTTTCAGCATCAGCTGTGAGAGTGCGCTCCGGTGCCGGTTCTGCTCCTGACACCGCAGGGCTTCAGCTGATATGAGCTCGGCTCACTGCACTTCAGGTGCTGGTAGAACTTCACGGCTCTTTTTTGGATAGTGATCAGTAAGGGATATTGTCCTAATTCAGCTCTGCACGAGTTGTTTGGTGTCGCTCTGTTTACTTTTAGTATGCTTTTACAAATTTGGGTATGCAGAGTTTCAATTTCCTCTTTTTCCCATTTTGAAAAATCTTGGGTTTTTAGAGACCCCCATACCTCACTGCCGTACAGAGCAATTGGTTCAATTATTGCTTTTAGGATTTTTAGCCAGGTTTGAATTGGAATTTCATGTCGAATAGTATTTTTAATCATGTAGAAGACTCTCATCGCTTTTGCTTTCAGTTCATTCACAGCCAGATTAAAGTTCCCTGTTGAACTCAGTTTTAGACCGAGATACGTGTATTCGTGGGTGTGTTGGAGGACTTGGTTTCCTGCTCTGAAGATGTATTTATTTTCCCTACACCTGGATCTATTTTGAAAAATCATTATTTTGGTTTTTGCGAGGTTCATTTTGAGAGCCCACGTTTGACTGAATGTCTCTACGATGTCGAGGAGCTGTTGTAGTCCTTCTTTAGTTTGTGACAGAATGACTAAATCATCTGCAAAGAGGAGACATTTAACTTCTGATTCAGTCAGGGTCGGGCCGGAGGCAGGGGAATTATTTAATGCTTTGGCTAGTTCATTTATATATATGTTAAATAGAGTAGGGCTCAATGGGCAACCTTGTCTGACTCTTTGTTGGGAGAAATATTCTGTTCGCTTATTCCCTATTTTTACAGCACATGTATTATTTTTATACATGGTGCTGATCAAATCAAATGTTTTCCCTCCAATCCCATTTTCCAATAGTTTTAGGAAGAGTCCTTCGTGCCAGATCGAGTCAAAAGCCTTCTCAAAGTCAATAAAGCAAGCGAAGACTTTGGATTTATTTTGGTATACATGTTTATCAATGATCGTGTGAAGGGTGTATATGTGGTCAGATGTTCTGTGTTTGGGCAGAAATCCAATTTGACTTTTGTCCAGAATTTTGTGGGTTTTGAGAAAGTTCTGTAATCTTATATTAATAATCGAACAGAATATTTTCCCCAGGTTGCTATTGACACATATGCCTCTGTAATTGTTTGGCTCATATTTGTCTCCTTGTTTAAATATTGGTGTGATTAGGCCTTGGTTCCAGGTGTCAGGGAAATATCCTACTCTCAAAACAAGGTTGAATAATTTGATTATTGCGTTTTTGAATTTGTCGTTGGTGTATTTGATCATTTCATTTAATATTCCATCAATACCACATGCCTTGTTGGGTTTTAAGGCATGAAGTCTGTCTGTAAGCTCATTTATTGTGATTGGAAAATCCAGGGGGTTCTGATTGTCTTTAATGTTTTTTTTCAGGATTTCTAATTTAGTTTTTAGTTCATTTCGAGCAGGATTTGTTTCAGTTGTTTTGTACAGATTTTCAAAGTGTGTCCTCCATATGTTCCCGTTTTGAATGGCCAATTCTTCCTGGTGTGGTCTATAGAGTGTGTTCCAATTGTTCCAAAAGTTACTGGTATTTATTGATTCCTCCATTGCTTGAAATAGTTGTTATGTGTGTTGTTCCTTTTTTACTCTTAGAGTTTGTTTGTACAGTCTAAGGGTTTCGTGATATTGATTGCGGAGTTCTTCATTGTCAGGATCTCTGTGTTTTTGATTTGAAAGATTTCGTACCGCTGTTCGGATATTTTTGCACTCACTGTCAAACCACATTTCTTTGGTGTTTTTTGGTTCCATTTTTGATGATTTATTTTTCAAATTGCACATGGATGCTGATTGGTTGAATATTTTGATAATGTCACTAAGTGCCAGATTTATGCCTAATTTATTTTGTGAATATGTGTTCATTATGAATTTGTCCAATAATAATTTGATCGTTTGACTTTCTATTGCATTTTGGTAATTTTCTGTGCTGTTATTTGTCCACTTGTAGGGTGTTTGCAGCTTCAGTAAACGAGAGGGCTGTCTGTGTGATTCATTGCTATGAGTTTGTCTTAAATACAGTGTAATTTTGCAGTGGTCTGACAGAGGTGTTTGAGGACTGACTGTGAATGCCCTGAGATGCACTGGGTCAATGTCTGTGATGAAGTAATCTACAGTACTGTTACCCAGGAAAGAATTAAAGGTGTAACAACCAAAAGAGTCTACCCGTATACGACCGTTCACTATATACAGGCCCAGTGATCGACAGAGCTCTAGGAGGCTTTTCCCACTTCTGTTTGTGTACTTGTCATAATTGTTTCTGAGGTGGTATGAGGGCAGAGAGTGGCTGGTGTTTGTGATATATTTGTCTCCCTGTGTATTGACAAAGTCTGGTTCATTTCCAGTTCTGGCATTTAGATCGCCACACATTAACACATTCCCTTTTGTCTGGAAATGGCTGATCTCATCCTGCAGGATGGAGAAGGTTTCTTCATTATAATAGGGAGACTCAGCTGGGGGAAGGCATATAGCACACAAGAATATGTGATGGTCTGTGGAGACAATGTCCTTGTGGATTTTTAACCAGATGTTATTTTTTCCGTTTTGTATAGCTGTGATTGAGTCTATGAGTTGTGCTCTATACCATATCAGCATTCCCCCTGACTCCCTGCCCTGAGTCACCCCTCTTAATTTCGTTGATGGTAAAACTATTTCCCTAAATCCAATTGGGCAGCCAGTGGACAAATCTCTTACATTCCATGTTTCCTGTAGTATTATAATGTCAGAATTCAGAATTTATTTTTTAAAGTCCGAATGTTGGCTCTTGATACCAAAAACAGAGGACCTCAGTCCTTGAATATTCCAACATGTGACTTTCAGGGAATATGAGCTCATTAAATAATCACATTTGTTATTTCAAAACACGACTCTCTCTCTCTCCATCATTGTCTCTCGAGGCTTGATGGGCACTTGAAGGGACCATGTATTCAGGCAACAGATCTGTAACTGAGGGAATTGCCTGTAGTCTGCACAGACGTTGTGAAATCACGCATGCATTTACTGAACAAATCCAGCTTGCCATGGTGGCTTGAATTTGACTGATGTAAGATGTAAGATGATGTAAGATTTAAAAAATAATAATATTATTTGTATTCATCATGGATGCATTAAATTGATCAAAGGTGCTAGTAAAGACTTTTAAATTGTTACAAAATATTTAGATTTCAAATAAATTGTTCTTTTGATTAACTTTCTATTCAGAAATTCTGGAAAAAATAAAGTTTTCCAACAAAAAAAATATTATAACACTAATAGCAGCACAGTTTAATGGTTTTCAACATTGATAATAATAAAAAAAATGTTTCTTGAGCATCAAATCCTCATATTAGAATGATTTCTGAAGGATCATGTGACACTGAAGACTGGAGTAATGATGCTGAAAATTCAGCTTTGATCACAGGAATAAATTACATTTCACAATATATTAGCTTCCATTTTAATAATATTTAACAAAATGACTGTTTCTCACCGACCCCAAACTTTTGAATGGCAGTGCATGTGAAAACACACAATAATGTACTTCTGAAAGTTATTTGGAACTTTGTTAACGCGGATAGAGAAGCCCATGAGCCGTACATCAGGTCGCTGGTGTGTTTCTGAGTTCAGAAAGCGGATTTCACATCAAACGTGAAAAAATGTTGCTGTCAAATAGAGTCGGTTCTGCTTCAACAGCTCTAAAGTGAAAGCACCCTAAAGAGATCAGTCCGCATGGAAACAGATGTGTGAGGGTGTCATAGACAGCACTTACTTGATGTAGTAGGGCACTTTATTCTGGGACACCGCTCTCTGCCAGGGTGTCTGCACTGAAGCTGCGGACACATAATAATAGATTAGATGGGGTCTGATCATGATGGTGTTGGGAAATGAAGCATTAATTAAGAACATCTCTCTCATATCAGCGGACTCGCACTCTTTTAATTTCTCCCGACACTAAACCCTCGTTCCAGAGGTACACACTTGATGATATATATTACACATCTGCTCTCTCAGCAGAATTTAGTGTACGCAACACTGCTTTTGAAGCTAATGGCATGGGATACGGGATGATACAACTTCAAAGACCAAACTCAAAAAGTTTGAATCGCGTCAGCATTACCCAATACAATGAACTCTATGGATCGAAGCATCAAGCGGCAGAGTAACTCCCAGTGCAGACATGGAATGGAAAAGGGATAGAAAAGGACAAGATAGGACAGAAAAGGACATGGCAGGTGTCGTAACAAGGTTCGGAGAAAAAGAGAATTTGCCGCATTTGCTGCCAACCTTTCAGGAAAAAAAAGGGGAAACAAGGTTTGATGAGACTTTGAGGTGAGAGAGAGAATAAAATTCATATGTAGTGTTATTGTTACATCTTGTTGTTTCATTTAAATGTAACTGGCACAATAAAGCCAATAAAGGGAACATTAAAACTGCAAAACTAAATCTAGTGTGTGTGTGTGTGTTCATGACTGCTCTTGACAGTCCACTGAAACAGAAAATAGTAGACAATTAACCTCTGAATTATTAAACACAAAAGCTTCGCCACAGCTTAGTGTGTGTGTGGACTGTGGTGTCTGATTTTTCACAGTATCTGACACTGGCTGCTTAATTTTTCATGGCTGACAGTTATTGTTTGTGTGCGAGTGTAAACTTGCGTCAATTAGAATCAAATGAATTTGAATTAGTTTTGTTCCCTCAATAAGAGTGAACTGCGACAACGACACTGATTATATTAACACTCTACACAATCAATTACATTGTGAATATTGTATGAACAATGAATATTTAAAAAATGTAGAGTAACAACTGAAAAGAATTGCTGAAAAAAAAAAACAATAATAAAAAAGAGAAGGAAGAAAGAAAGAACTATAAATAAGCAACGTATGGCACTTTTCACTGGTTTACATTCCGTCCAAGCAACATCGGACCATTCTCCAACAAGCCGCATGATTTAAAGTATCATTTATGTCAAATGCTATGGAATGAGTTATGCAGTTTTTAAACCTTTTGTTTAGGGGTTTGATAATATTACTAACAGTAAGAATAAGCAGCATCTTCTGAAAAGACCAACAAAATAGGTCATGAGAGTATGTTTTAGTTGATGGTGTGCTGGTCTTCCCACTAGGCTTCTTAACTAGTATAACAAGCAAGGCTGGTTGTTCAACCAACTTCCCTAACTGCTGGTGAACGGCCCGACAACTAGACCAGCACTAAACTAGCACTAACCAATGGAAATTCATGCAGGTCTTTTTTAAAGGGATAGTTATATTTATGTATTAATGCAAGTACCACTAACTTTTTAGGCAGGGTTGAAGAATAGCACCGTAATATTGACATGATTGTGTGAATGTATTCATATGTTTTTACTGTTTAAATGTGGGTTAGTGACTCACTGGATAAGAAGTGTTGAGAGGAAGGTCCAAAATCCCTGTGTGCTTCCCGTAAGAGCTTCAACCTGTCCTCTACAGCCGCCTGGAGAGAGACAGAGAGAAAATGATAGGTTGGTCGCTGAATAGAATATCACAAACATGCTGAAAAAATGCATTCACACACTCACAGCACAGTAAACAACTCAGTAAGAAATAAACAGACACACTCAGACTTTCTGCAGTCTCAGTCAGTGTTCGAAAGAGATCTTGTGGAACGAACACACACACACACACACACACACACACACATACTTTCCAATTACTCTATTGAGAACAGGATACACTCTCATACACATAGACTGGGTTAATTACACAAATCACCTTTAGAGAAGGAAGGATTCGTTAGAAGGAAAATAAAAAAAAAAGAAAAGGGGAAAATAAACGGAAGGAAACATAACAGTGAATGAGATATAAAATAAAAATTAATAAAAATAAAAGAAAGAAGTATGCAGAGGACCTGCATGACAGGAACAGGGAACAGGGTGGGAAAGAAAAGGAAAGGAAATAAAGAAGGATAGGACTATGCAGAGAACTTGCATGAAGGATGTGAAAGAGGAAAGTAAGAGAAAAGTAAATGAAGAGGAAAGGAAATAGTAAACAGGAAAGTGATAGGAGCATGAAGATAACTTGCATGCAAAGGACAGGAAGAGGAAGGATGAAGAAAGGAAATGAAAGGAAAGGAAAGGAAAGAAAAAGAAAAGGAAGGAAACAGAGGAAATGAAAGAAATAAAAAGAGAAAAGAAGCTGCATGAAAAGTGAGTGAAAGTGAGTGAAAGTGAAAGTGAAAGTGACACGTGATGGCCAAGTATGGTAACCCATACTTGGAATTTGACCTCTGCATTTAACCCATCCAAGTAAGTGCACACACATTAGGAGCAGAGTAGTGAGTAGGAACAGGACAAGGCAGGAAAGAAAAAGGAAAAGGAATTTAAGGAAAAGAAAGGAAAGGGAAGAAGGACCGATCTATGCAGAGGACTTGCACGATGGAAGAGGAAAGAAAGAAAATAAAATGAAGAGGGAAGGAAAGAGGAAATAGGAAAACGTATCAGATCATGCAGCAGACTTCCATGAAGGAAGAGAAAAAGAAAGAGAAATGAAAATGGGAAACCTGAAAAAAGAATATGAGCATGCAGAGGACTTGAATTAAAAGAACAGGAAGAGGAAGGAAGAAGGATGAAAAAGGAAATTAAATAGGAAATATGAAAAAGGATAGGAAAATGCAGAGAATTTGCAAGCTAAGAACAAGAAGAGGAAGGAAGAAAAATGGAAGAGAAAAAGTAAATGGAAAGGAAATTAAAGGAAAGAAGAAATTAGAAAAAGGATAGGAGCATGCAGAGGACTTGCATGAAAGTAACAGGAAGAGGGAAAAAAGAAAAGAAAAGAGTATGCAGAGGACCTGCATGAAAAAACTGGAAGAGGAATGACTAAACAGGAAAGGGAAATTAAAAGGACTGGTAAAAGAACTGGAAAGGGAAAGCGAAAGGAAAAGGTATGACAGGAACAGGACAAGAGAGGACAGGACCGGACTGGAAAGGAAAGGGAATGAAAGGAAATAAAGGATGGGACTATGCAAAGTACTTGCATGAAGGAAGAGGAAGAGGAAAGTAAGAGAAAAGGAAATAGGAAATCAGGAAATTGATAGGAGCATGAAGAGGACTTGCATGCAAAGGTACAGGAAGATGAAGGATGAAGAAAGGAAAGGATAGAAAAGGAAAGGCAAGGAAAATAAAATAAAAAAAAATCGGGAAGAAAACGGACAGGAAATGAAAAAAGAAAAAAGGAAAGAAAAGAAAGGGGAGTATGCAGAGGACCTGCATGAAAGGAACAAGACAAGGCAGGAAATGAAAAAAGAAAAGAGTATGCAGAGGAAAAGAACAGGAAGAAGATGGATTAGGCAGGAAAGGGAAATAAAAAGGACGAGTAAAAGAACTGTGAGGGAAAGGGAAAGTGTAAGGAGTAGGCCGAGGACCTGCAGTAGTTTCCAGCGCATGTTGAGGTTGTCTAACTGGCGGTTGGTGGTGGAGGACAGCTGGACGTCCAGTGGGGTCAGCTGACCTGCCAGATCATTCACAGCTCGAACATCCTGTTTCAGAGGAGCAATCTCCTCCCGGAACGCCTGAAACACACACATTACCATAATCACATTAACAGCTTTATCTCTGCACATCGCACAAACACAAATTTAAATAAATCACCAGCCGGAGCCTTTGGAAATGACTCGTACCATGTGTGAGAGGTGTAACAGCGTAATTTTATGATAAAACTACAAAAATAGCTTTAGGCAGGAAAATGATGGACTAGAATAATCGTTAAAGGAACAGTTCACAAAAAAAGGAAGTTCTGTCACCATTTACCCCACCCGTGTGTTCTTACAAACCCAAACAATTATGTTTCTTCCATGGAATATGTTAATATGGAGATGATAAACTGGATGTTCACAAAAGGACTAGGGGGCTGTCAAGCTCCAAAAAGGAGCCTGCCAATCCCCAGCTCATGGTATTGTTAGTGTAGAGAAACATCCAGATGAACATCATCTGTTATGCTCCAAAGAAGAAAGAAAGACATACAGGTTTGGAATGAAATTAAACTAGTGCTGCACGATTAATCATATCGCAATCGTAATCGCGATGTCAAGCCTATGCGATTATATGACGCAAAATGCTGGGATTTTATGTAAAATAAACAAATTAGGGCTGTTAAGCATCTGTTATTTTTTGTCATCCTTTGGCTAGTGTTACATGATCCCGCTCTTATTCGTGCGAATGCTTTAAAGTTCAGACCATTAATGCGCGACAAATCAAAAGAGAGCGCGCAGCCTGTGAATGTCCGACTGTGACTCACAGAACAGAAAGACGCGCGCCCATGCGCATGCACAGACCGGAATAGTTATCTTTCCGCTTGAACGAACAATAACACACACAATTATGCCAAAAATCTCGTTTGTCGAGTATCTTCATAACATAAGAGCAGTCTTATGATGGACGTAAAGAGTTGTGAGAGAATGAGGCGCGTGTGAGATCCGCGTCTCTACAACGGCTGCTCTTAAAGGGCCAGCAGCCAAAGCTTTCTGTCAGTAAAGTTAATCAAAGAACAAAGAAAATTACTCACTGCTCTTGACTAAAGAACCTGTGTAGCTTTAATAAGGATTAGTCTATATATAATTTATAATTTATGCAGTGCAGACTGTTTGATAACTTAAATTTCTGTATATGTCCTACATGACAGGAAGGGCACAGGTAAATAATACTTTTTTTATGGGTTTATGTGAGTATTATTAAGTTCACTTAAATTAAAAGCTGTTATATTTTTTGAAGCCTAATAAATGTTTTTGAAAAAATTATAGCTTTCAATTGTGGAATCACTGTAATGGTGGATGGCTATAATTAATGTTTTAAATGGGGGTGGATTCATTTTTATCCAGACCTCAATGGCTTATCGATCATTATAGATGTTATCAATTATTTAGTTGTTGTTGCTAGTTTGAGTTGAGAAATACACATTTCAGAATTATCACTAATCTGTGTGTGCATTTTGCTTTATAATCAAGCAAGTTGACTCATGAAACCATTTGTTTATTAAATCGCAATCGCATATCGCAATCGCAATATTGACCTCAATAATCGCAATATGACATTTTCCCCAAATCGTGCAGCCCTAAATGAAACTGATGACAGAATTACCATGTACCAATTATTCCTTTAATATGCCAAAATGACTTGTCTGGACTTTTTCTGATATCATCCCTAACGATTAAGGATCTCGGTCTGGACTAATCACCATTGGTTATAGGCCAGAGTTAAATAAGCACAGTAATAAGCTCACCGTTGTCCTTTCAATGTGATCCTGTAGGGAATCTATGAGAAGGTCTCCCACGGGTTGCCATCCTGCTTTGAGTTCCTCGGCCTGGGCTAGACGCAGGTCCAGTTGGTCCATGGAGCTCTGGAGGTCCTGGAGTTTATCTAGCGCTCTCTCCACCTGCTCTTGCCAGGTGCCCGCGTGTCCCATCAGCCTGTCCCAGCGCTCACCCACCTCCGCGGTCTGCTTACGGATGGCCTTAGCCACCTGCTGGGCCTTCTCCTCCGGGGTCGGCTCTACGGAAAACCACAGACACAAACTCCATTTAAGTTACGTCTTCACTTCAAGTGACCTCATTTCTGACAAGTTCTCTGAAAGGTTCTAAAAAGGTACATTTGGATTTTACAGGGCTAAACACTGAAACGCTAAAGCATATACAGATGCTCTGTCTCAAACTCTTCTAAACTACAGAGGAGCCTAAAGGCCAATTCACACAAAGATGACTATATACATATCTAGCAATAATTATATTAAAGTGCCCCATTATGCTTTTTTCGAATATTACCTTTCATGCAGTGTGTAATATAGCTGTTTGTGAATGTAAACGGTCTGCAAAGTTGTAAAGTCGAAAGTGCACGATAACTAAAGTTATTGTCTCCCAAAAGGAAGAATCTACTCTGAACGGCCTATATGAGTCATAAGGAATTTCAGTCTCACTTCTGTGAACTGTGAACAACGCGGCAACACATTTGCATAATGGTTTTCATTGGCTGCCCACCAACAACGTCTATTTTGACCCGCCCTCAAACACTGTAGCTGGTTTGTGTTGTGTACATGTCGAAAATACACTGTTTTCAGTGATGCAAATTAGTGCTAAATTCAGTGCTATTATTCCAGATTATCTGTTGTTCTTACTACTTTGAGTAAAGATAATGGATGGAGCAAGATTTGTTTTGCCAACTTTAATGTTATATCAGTCATTCATGTTAGTGCTTGGCACACATATGCACTGTTATCGATACAGTTCCCGCATGTGCACCACAATAAATTAGAAATATACACATTGGTTTGTTGATGGACGTACACTTGTTAATGCTGATGCTGATGGTGAGGAATTACAGTTGCAACATCTCATAATGTACCTCGACCTGAGTAGTGAATCACTGAGATCCTGCTCGAGTCGTCCTTGCAATGGAGGTTTGGGTTGAATGACTAGTTCTTCCAATGTTTCATTATCGGACTCGCGCTCGGATTGATATGGTAAAATCGATGCCATTGTTTATGTTTTAACAGTGTGTACAATCACTGAGGACCGAGGAAGCCTCCGGAGCTCAGTTATGGTAATAGTTGTTTAGCTTCCAACGTGCTGTACACTGTAGACCAGTGTTACTAATTGCGCGGCTCGCGAGCCTCATGCGGCTCGCCAAGCTTTCATTTGTGGCTCGCATGGCGGTAAATAATACAGTGATATGATCAAGCAGTCACTACAGATATTTCATAAAAACATTTAAAAAGAAGTAGGACTATAACATAACCCATTAAAAACTCAAAGTGTCAGCTCTATTTTCAAATAATTTCGATCAGATTGAAAGGGGTGGTTTATCGAGGAACATGTTCACTTGATCAATTGAAAACCGAAACCAAAAGGACGCCGTCCGTCGCGCTGAACGCGCTGTTCTTCTGATGAATAAAGTGTCGTATAAACGAGTGTCCCGTCGTTCTATAATTCTCCTTTCACTCAGTATCTGTGAAGTGAAGCAGGACAACGGCTCACCAGTCCTTGTTTCAGATTCTCATCCACAGACGACTGATTTTGGGCAGTTTTACTGCGTGATCAATACAAACAGCACGGCATAACGGTTCATCATAGTCTCCAAATTATGACCAGAATTTGATATTAAGTCTGCTGTTTAAAACAAATAAAGAACCAATGTAGGAAAATGGTTATTACGCGACAACAGCGGGAAACTTTGTATATTTGTGCAGTGTGCGAATGTCAAAAAACCTATTCCCAATTTGAATCTTTTGACTTATAAACGTGCACATCACCCCGGTCATGCATCATATCACGATGTTAAGCATTCATGTAAACTACAAAACATTCAGATTAATCAATCAGAATGAATTCAGACCGATTGAAACAAAAGTTGTGCATGTAAACATATCCAGTCCCTGCGGAGTTGCCAGTTATGGCGGTATTTCCAGCTCTTAATGCCGCATGTGCTCTTGGATGATTAGATACATGAGGGGCTAATGTAGAAAAAAATAACTTAATGTCATTCTGGGATGAATCTATTCTGGAAATCCTGCTTTTTTTTTCATTAAGGGAAATCATCTTGTCTCAGTTACAAATTTGACTGGTAAATCATTAAAAAAAAATACATATTTATTGCATTGCATATTGAATGTTCAGGGGTAACATATTAATAAACAGACATGGTATTTATGACTGGATGTAACTTTTTATACTTTCCTGTAAAAATGGCTCTCCTACTGACTTTGTCCTATCAGTGCGGCTCTCATGAAAAAAATAGTGAAGACGACTGCTGTAGACTAATCACAATAGACCGGGGATCTGACCAATCAGAGCAGAGTAGACCAATCACAACAGACTGGGAAATCTGACCAATCATAAATAAAAATTAGGAACCTTTAAAATAGCATAATAGGGGCACTTAAACATCCACATCAATGGACGATAAAGTTCTGGTTTATGTTCTGTAGCGAGATTTCACTATTCTCATTAAATTAGAGCAATAATTAAAACTTTTCATTGTAGTTATCGGCGATATAAAACTACTCCCATTTTCACACCTGACAGTTTTTTTTTTCCCAGGACATGGAGGAGCGTTTTCTACCTTAATTTGGATCACCGGGGTGCGCGAGAGAATGTCTCTAATGGCGGGAAAAAAGAATGTGTCTCTTTATTATTTTTTTTAATCATTTTTATGTATTTAACTGAGGTAAACTTCACATGCCAAAGTTTTATTAAGAAATAAAATTTCACATTACAAGCTGTGAATTACTCATGATTTTATTTCATTTTACAAGCACGTCTGTATCACAATAGCCCCGCCCTGTGCATATTAGGCGCTATTCATTCATTTATTTTTTCACTTACTACATTCATCAAAATGGACACCTGGTTAAAAACGGGCACTTTAAAGAAATCAGGGGACAGTAGGAGTGAGCCGTCTACATCGGCATCTTCTGTGGAGATGGGCACCGAACACGGTGCTGAATATATGGAGAAACCCAATCGCATAGACTCTGAGGATAATGAAAGGGGGTGAAGAGGCGGGTACAGAGAAACCTAACAGAGATGTGCCGGTCAAGAGAAATAGCCCTACATTCGAGAATGAGAAAATGTCAAGTAAGAAACACAAATACAGTCACAGTTACATTGGTTTCGGGTTTACATGGATTGGTGATGCAGAAAGTCCAAACCCGCAATGTGGGTGGTGAAGTTTTAGCTAATAGCAGTCTCAAGCCCTCATATATGGTCAGGCACATACAAACAAGACATAGTCAATTACAAGACATGCCTGCAAGTTTTTTCCAAGGAAAATTGGAGGAACTGCAAAAGAAGAAAAAAATTATCCACTCCCATTCAGGCTTACTGTACGTGCACACCGCCGCCGACTTGAGCGGCAAAGAAGCTCTGGCCGCCCTGTCAAGGACGCTTGTCAAAAAGTACGGGGAAGCTTGTTGACACTTTGGCCGCTCTGAGTAGCAGCATTCAATGTTCGAGAGAAGAGAAGTGTCACAACATGAAATGTAAACAGAAAAAACACGCAATACATTGACACTAGAAACCTTTTATAATGACAGCATTTTTATTAGGGATGCACCGAATCCAGGATTCGGATTCGGATTCGGCCGAATATTGGGCTTTTTAACGGGGTTCGGTTTCTGCCGAACCTCAGAATTTGTTTCCACCGAACCGAACCCTAGGCTTGCACGCTACGTCGAAGTCACTGATCAGTGAATGACATCAAAGTACCCTGTGAACGAATAGAGAGCAGACGGCTCCTTATGCTTTTGAATTGCTCTCGCGGTACTTTAATGTCATAAACTGATCTGTCTGTGCAGCGCCGTTTCAAGTCGAACAAGCCTGTAGTGTAACGCGTTGTGTCAGGAAGAAAAATAGGGATAGCTCACAGCTAATTGTTGCAGAGGCCAGACAGACTCACGGAGGCGATTGGCATCTCACAACTCGCACTTTATTCCACAATCTAACTTGTGTAACTGTCTGTCACACGTTCTACCGTCCACAGCGTTACTTAACAAAATAAGGTAAAAATGAGCATCAAACAGAAATAACCCGCACACATGGGCATGTGTTCGAGGCGCACGGCACATACAATACGGACTGCAGACAGTTCAACAGGGGAGCGCGCAGTTCTTAAAGGGGCCACACCTTATTTCCACTCATTACAGTAGGTGGACCGTTCGAATGCAGTAGGCTGTGAGAAAGTGAAAATGGAACTCGTGAGCAGAAAAAGTGTTGTTTGGCAGTACTTTCAGTGAAAAGAAGGCAATTCAAGTCGAGCTACATGTTCAATTTGCAATGCCGATTTGTCTCATGGTGGCAAGGACTCTAAACAATAGGCTACACAACATCGCCGCTGTTAAAATGCATAAGGTTGCTAATTCTTTTTTTTTTTTTTTACAGTTATAAAAGTGAAAGTAGTGTTTATTATTTACAGTAAAAAAATAAAATGAAAAATCCACTTTGTTTACTTCATTAATGTGTTTACTGTGTTAATGGACTGAGGATGAGAGTTGGATTCGGTATTCGGTTTCGGATTCGGCAGAATCTTAACCAGTGGTTTCGGTATTCGGCCGAACCCCACAAATCTGGATTCGGTGCATCCCTAATTTTTATAACCGTTTTGGTCACATTTGGTCGGGAAAAAAAGAATAATACTTATTATTTGCATCTAGTGCAATTGGTCACATTGGTGTTACCGTGAGCAAATTAATTTCATTCCCGCTTAAAACGATTTTGGGTTCATGACACCCACCCGTTATATATATATGCAAACAACGTCATATCATAAATGATAGGAAACCCAGCAACGGTGATGATTAGCTTCTCCTCCATTTTCTCTGAACTAATGTTTAGGTAGGAACGAAAGTTTACATGGTATATTTCTCCGGAATCAGCCAGCGTGAAGGACGTCTATATTCAGATTGGTTGCTGCTGTTTTGCTGCTTCTTGCCGCTGAACCGCGTCACAGCTCATTACCATAAAGTTGAGCTACTTTCAACTTTTTGATTGACGCTCAAAACGCGACGCCGATGGATTTGACGCTTGCAGCTGAGAGAAGCCAGTTTCCATTGAAAATGAATAACTTCAGGTAGCTTTGGAAGTGTATACGTACAGTTAGGGACTTCCAAAAATGCACAGAAAGCTTCATATCTGGCGAGTTACCGCATAGCTAAAAAAGGTATGCCCCACACAATTGGAGAAAATCTGTGCTTACCTGTTGCCAATGGTGAACTGTATGCTCGGGAAGAAAGCAGCAAAGATGCTGGACAAAATCCCCCTCTCTGACAATACTGTGGCTCGTCGCATTGATTCGATATCTACTGACATCCTCAGCCAGCTAATAAGCAGAATAAAAAACTGTGAATTCTTCTCACTACAAGTCGAAGAGTCTATTGACGTAGCGAATCTAGCTAATCTTCTGGTGTATGTCCGTTATTTATTTGAGAACACAGTTCATGAAGATTTTTTGTTTTGCCGTCCCCTTGTCACACGTTCAACAGGGGAAGATATTTTTAATTTGATAGATAGCTTTTTCAGAGTACACGAAATTGACTGGGCGCGTTGCAGTGGAGTTTGTACAGTCGGGGCGAAATCAATGACAGGGGGACACAAAGGAGCAGTAGCTCTCATCCGAAAAGTTGCATCATCAGTTTCCTGGGTGCACTGCAGCATCCAACTTCCCGACGAAAAACATGCCAGGTGAACTTTTATCTGTACTTCATCAAGGCTTGTCCGTTAAATTCACAGATATTTCGCACTATATGCAACGAAATGGGCAGCGAGCATTAAACACTTCTACTGCACACCGAAGTGCGTTGGTTATCACGTGGAAAGGTCTTAGCAAGGAATTTTGAGCTCTGATGTGAAGTTCAGGAATTTTTTGTTCACAACCCATTTCACTTGTCTTCATGCTTGCAAGACGACATCTGGCTCCAGAAGCTGGCATATCTGGCAGACTTATTTTCTACTCTGAATGAACTTTATTTAAGTCTGCAGGGTCTTGGTACCACCGTTTTCAACACCCAGGACAAAGTACAAAGTACTTATTAAAAAGCTTGTTTTCTGGGCCAACTTGATAAATACAAACTCCAATAAACGGAGCAATTCCAATAGGGTCCTCTCACCATCTGTGCTTGGGCCCTAACGAGTGCTTTCCTCTTCTATCTGAATTTTTGCAATCCCGGGAATCTGTGCTAAGTGATTGCGTCAAAGGCCTCGTAATTGAACATCTCAACCAGCTCAGCCAAAATCTGCGAATTTACGTCCCCCCTATGGACCAATTTCAGACATGGATTTGGAATCCTTTTGATGTCACTCCTCCAATCCCACATCTCTCATTTCAAGAGAAAGAAAAGTTACTGGAGTTATCATCTGATGGGAGACACAACATACTTTTTAAAAATAAGTCACTGGTAGATTTCTGGGCTTTAGCAATGGAGGAGTATCCAGGATTGTCAAAGCAAGCACTTAAAGTGTTGATGCCCTTTGCAACCACATACTTATGCGAGGCAGGCTTTTCTGCACTGACATTGTTGAAAACAAAATATCGACTAGATGCAGAGAATGATTTGAGAGTAAAACTGCCATCCATTACCCCAAATTGCACTAGAAAGGGGTGCATGCTGCAAAAAGTTTGGGAACCACTGGTTTAGACATACAAACATGGACACTCAGATCTGCAAAAAAATAATCTGTCCGATATCACCTGAACTAGTTAGACTTGAACCGATTAAAAACTACCTTTAGAGTGGTTTGGTCGTGGTGAGAAAGCAATTTGAACCAACTGACCCCTAAACTAAGCTTTATCACAATTCATTATGGAAGATGTATTACGTAAAAAGCAGCAGTGTCTGATTCTGTGGGTGAGCACATTAGTAATATTTTATCACATTACTTATTGAAAACCAAAGCGCTCCTATTCATCTTGAAATGTTGAGCAATTGCTCTTCTCAGAAACAGGTGCATTGCAAGAATGCTCTCCCGACGAAGCATTAATTCCAGCTTTAACTGATAAATTGCATGTATAGAGCGGGAATACAAGCTTAAATATATATATATATATATATATATATATATATATATATATAATTTGTGTATGTGTGTGTGTGTGTGTGTGTGTGTGTGCGTGTGTGTAACAAAAGCTAGTCCGCATCTTGACGAGAGGAATCCCAGAATATAAACAGATGTACCAATGATAGGACAGTTTTACTCACACGACTTGCAAAAGCACATTTTGGCACGCATTGAAATATTGCCTTGTGAAAGCGAATCGAAAAAAGGAGAAAATGCAACATTGTAAGAATTTAAGTCCCTGTTTTTGAACAAAGCAAACCATCTACAGGTCTAAAAATGTCCTGTGTCCAATGAAAATGATAACCTTAGGTACTGAATATGAGCTTAGTATAATGAAAGGGTTTAATTTTCCAATATCATTGTGCATTAAACAGCCATAACAAAAATGACTAAATTTACCTTAGATCTTGGAAATAAAACACTATGTGAACAAGTGTGTTCCAGGGAAAATAATGATTTGGTATTGATTGAAATATTGATGGTCTAAAACACAATCATCATCATGTTTTACTGCAGGACAGCAATTGCGAGTAAATTTTCAGTCATCTTTGCAGGAATGCAATATGGAGCATGTACATAGGAACATTTATCTTTAGTAACACTATGAAAGTATATAGCAGGCACAACAATGCAGGTATAAACATAGATATCTATGAGAACAATATGCGTCACAAAACCTGTTTTCACAGTCCACACTACAAAGCGAAAACAACGTTTTCAAATTAATCCACTTAAGAGCGTTTTTAAAAAAGCTCCGTCTTGGTTGTCAAAAATACCGTCTCAATCTGGAGGAAGGCCAAAACGCAGAGAAAAAAATATGCATTTTCAAATGAAAACATATTAGTGTGGATAAGGCCTTCGAAGGCAGTATAATTTTACCACATACTGTCTGTAATCGTCTCTGCATTTGGGATACACATATGAGCCCTAAAATGTTGCCAATGGGAAGCTTACTAGGTTTTCGAATAGAGTAATATACTGTAAGCGGTCTGTTTCGAGCACCTCACATTTATCAATGACAACAATTTTTGACTTGTCAGCTTTTTAACTTTTCCACATTGCTTAGCGAAGGGTCACTTAAGAAAGTGTTTACTTATGAGTCCACTCAGCTAATGAGCTAAAGAGAGGGAGGTTTACAGACGACAGGAGGCAGATGTTTGGGCTATTTAGAAAGAGCCGAGGGCATATCTTCAGGCAGGTCTACAGCATTAACATCTGCTCTTTCATTCAGCTTCCAGGCTTTTTTGAGGACGTGAGAAGACACTTTAGCACAAACGGCAGGGCTGATTTCTCCATTCCACAAATGTTCACCTCTATCTTTCATCTTTATATTTCTGATTCAGCCAAGCGAGAACCAATTTACAATTCAAATGCGTTCAAGCGTTTCTGGAAAGGTTTGAAATTCAATTAAGATCCAGGGGTTGAATGGAAATGGAAGTGACGGTTTCACAGCGGCTTGTTTATGCTCATTTGATCACGAACTGCGGAACAGATTGCTTTACATTTGAAAACATACCGTTCGATTTGGAAAACATGCCTTTGCGTGAACATTAGTTGTGTATGATTTTATCTCTGAAAGCTGCTCGGGCTGTGTGTTTGTGCAGGACGGGCAGACCTCATGAGTGGATATCTGTTCTGAAAGCTGAGTGCTGTGCTTTAATCGCAGGGATAAAGGAAGATGGAAGCGCAGAGATCGCTCAAGGACTGTGAATGTGAGATTGCTGGAGGTGTTCGGAGGGAGGCATGCGGAGAGAGATCAGAAAACACTGCCCCTCTCAACCCAGCTGACATCAATAGAGTAAATGTGAATGTATAAATCAGTCCTTCCAGAAAAACGCAGAGTTTTTTTGTGATTGTTGCGGGCAAAAATCCTTGATTATGCGGCCCGTTTTCTTTAAAAATGCGATGGAATATGCAGGATATTTATGCAATTTTATGCGATGGGATTGCGGGAACTTGCAGAAATTGCGGGAACTTGCAAAAATTGCGGTTTGATGAAAAAGAGAAAAAAAGTGATTCCCCCAACACCCTGTTCTCACTAGGCTACTACCTTAATGTAAAGAGTCATTTCTTGTTACTTCCTTTGATAAGCAAGCATACTACATCATAGAAAGTGCTGGGAATATTTAATTTCTCATCTTGTTTTATTTCAGACTGTAACGAGTGTAAATAAGGTGTGGCCCCTTTAAGAGCTGCGCGCTCCCTGTTGAACTGTCTGCAGTGTTATATGTGCGCCTCGAACACCCCATGTGTGCAGGTAATTTCTGTTTGATGCTGCTTCTTTTATCTTATTTTGTTTATTAAGTAACGATGTGACGGTAGAACGTGTGACAGACAGTTGTACGAGTTCGATTTGTGAGATGTCAATCACCTCCGTGAGTCTGTCTGGCCTCTGCAATAACTTCAGCTGTAAGCTATCCCGTCGCGTAATTGAAACATTCCCATGGAAACAGGGGGAAATGGCTGCTCTTGTGTGAAGCAAACGCAACATTTTTCAACTTTCTGCCAAGATATATGTGACTTTTTTGCAACGAAAATGCGAGGATTATGAAATCATGCAAACCCCGCATATTTTGCACGGAAATCGGCAATTTATGCGGCGAAAGTGCGGCGTATTTGAAAAAATGCGGCCCCCGCATGAATATGCGGACTTTGGCTGATTATGCATTGAATTCAGCGATCGCGTTTTTCTGGAGGGACTGATAAATGTGCAAATGTGTGTTAGAAATATTAAATAAGCAGCACGCTGAATCTGCACCCTCAAAATTACATAAAAGAAAATTTCCATAAATGTCAAGTTCTACAAATGCATGTTTATTGTAGGGCTGGGAAACAAATGCATATAAATAAATATGATTATAAAATAATGTGAATATAAAAATATTAATAATATTAACTATAATAACTAAATAGAACAACAATAATCACTAAATACATTAAAAGTTTGGTATAACTAATCTTGATTAATCGCGAAGGAAGAAGGGGAAAACATTAATGTACGCTCAGGAAGATATTTTTTTTTTAAATAATTATATTTCTAAAATTGCATAATTTATTTTTGCTCCCAGCCATAGTTTGTTTATGAAATATTTTCCCTAGTTTGATAATACTTCCAGTCAAACACACACAAACACACACATCTGCTGTACAATATAGCTCACGTGAATTACCCGTAGCAGATCTATACAGGTGGAGCTGGGGAAGGTGGAGCGTTTCTGAAAGCGCGCTGCAACTGCTACAGCAAATGGTGACCAAGCATTCAAAGGCTGACCAGCAATCTCATTGGCTACTGATACAGCAGGAACCAATCAGCTGTGCCCTATAGAGAATGATGTGATCACGAGCAGATTGAGTTAAGAACCTGTCAGTCTGCGCCATCTTGAGTTCCATGACAGAACTTTGTATTTATCTGGTTTTTACATATCTTCCCATTGCAAATCCATGGAACTCTAAACTCGAATGGAAACTGAAAACTTACTTTATTCCATGAAACACAAAATACAATATTCTAAAGAATATTTCAACTGTTTTTGTCCATGTAATGAAAGTAAATAGACCCCAAGCATGTGCTAGTTGACAGTCGGCTGGAGTCTTTGCTGTGTTTTCAAGCGCAGCTTTTTGGCTGGGAAGCAGTCGACAAGGCTTTAGTCATCACTAGTTCTTTGACGTTGGCGCACGACCTAAATCACTAAAGAAGGTCACAGCACACTTCTAGCTGCCACATGATTTGAGATGTCCTTCATGTCAGTAGCACAAACAGTTCAGGGCGAGTTATGCAGCAAAGTTTAAAATGCACACTTAAGTGAAAGTGACATTTGAAGGCCAAGTATGGTAACCCAAACCCGAATTTGTCCTCTGCATTTAACCCATCCAAGTTAGTGCACACACATTGTGAGTAGTGAACACATACACTGTGATACACACCTGGAGCAGTGGGCAGCCATTACGCTGTGGCGCCCAGGGAGTGATTGGGGGTTGGATGCCTTGCTCAAGGCTCAGTCATTTACTGTCGGCACTGGAATCAAACCAGCAACCTTTGGGTTACCAGTCAGACTCGCTAACCATTAGCCCACGACAGCCCTAATGGTTTGTTCAAATCCCTAACTCTCAGAATGTGCAGCAGTAATAGTTCTGCTTGCCTTAGCAAAAACTTTCTGCTCTAGATGACTTTGGCGTTTTCTGAAAGACAAGAAACATTGAGATTCAGGAAAGTTGAAAAGTGGAAAGAGCCTACAGTCTCTGATCTGCCAATTAACCCGGTTTCAGTGGGCATTCACACACTCCTCTTAAACGCTTGCTGGAATCCGTGCGCATGTGTACATGCTCTCAAGGTGATGATACACAGGGCAACTTTTTGAGCAATTTGGCTGGGCAATCACACTCACTCTACTGCTCTTCTTCTTTCTGATAACTTATGTCTGATGTTTGTCCTAAATGAGCTTTTCAAGCGGGTCCCAGGGGAAGTGTCCAGAGAGCTGGGGAACTTCCCGGACATCAGATACTGCAGTTAAGAGCGTGTTGACAGGAGGTGTCCGACTTATCAGAGAGTCACTTACATCAAAGAGCATCCCTTAGAGAGTGTCAAAATAAACTCTGCTGGTCCGTGTGTGTGTGTGTGTGTGTGTGTGTGTGTGTGTGTGTGTGTGTGTGTGTGTGTGTGTGTGTGTGTGTGTGTGTGTGTGTGATGTTCTCATACTTGTCTAAGTTTCTCAAGTCCTTCTTTTGCAGAGGTATTTTTAAGAGCAATCATTTGTTATAAAAATAAATTGAGCACATGGATCAAAACTCACGTTATTCATGGTATAAATCAAGACATTTTATCCCTTTCTCTCTATCATTACACATCTGGGAGGATGACAGAAATAAATAATGGGCTCTCACCAGTTTTGGGTTGCAGGTTCTTGCGTGGCTCTTCGGGTCCTTCGATTGGCTGTTCGGCCAGAAACATGTGTGCCTGATCCAATGAGCTGAGTACTAAATGCTCACGCTCCATAAGCTCCGCCCTCAGAGCCTGAAAACACAAACCAGTAACATCCCATTAAACCTGTCAATCAATACTGTCATATGGAGCTTAATCATGGAAAACAGCAGTACAGGAATAATAATAATAAAAACAAATCTGGTGGGAAAAACAATTAGCATTAGGAAAACAGTCGAGCAATCAACAAAGATATAGAAAGACAGATGGATGGATGGACTACATAGAGAAACAGATCAGTAAAAATAAACAACAGTATGAAGAAACTGATTTTCCACAACAAATGAACATCTCAACAACAAATGAATCAAAGTTCCCTGAACTACGATAGATAGATAGATAGATAGATAGATAGATAGATAGATAGATAGATAGATAGATAGATAGATAGATAGATAGATAGATAGATAGATAGATAGATACAGATATGTAGATAGATAAAAAGAGACGGACCGATATATTTTAAAATATTAATAATCAGTGAAGCGAAAGATTGATTAAAAAAAGATTATGCCAGACTACTTTTGGTTTCCTCTTCATGAATTCCATTCTTTTAATCAGGCTTCCCCCCCCATTATGTCTGTCGTAGTCTGTCATTATTTGATGTTATATCATTTCTTATGCCAAGTAAGTGCTCCATCCAAAGAGACCGAGATAAAGAAAAAGTGTGTTTGTGTGTGAGATCAGTGAAATCAAGATGAAAAACAAAGAGATCAAGAAAAGGTGAGAATGAGGGCAGAGAAAGATTGATAGGGTGCACATATAAAAATGGACACTGAAGTGCAATTGCAAGCACAATCTCAAAGGTCAAACTACGCATTTCCGCAGGGTCGCGCGCAAATTAGCCAAACTAATAGCCGTTCCCTAACTCAGACAAAACTAATTCCTGCCTTCGGGCAGCTTCACAACTTCTGTACACACACACACACACACACACACACACACACACACACACACACACACACACACAAATGAATAGCCAAATCTCAGCGGAGAGGGAAACTGGATTACCATTCCTCTGATAGTTGGGTCCCTAAGGCTCGACTGGAGAGCAGGGTCACGGCACCCTTCCACACTTCTGAAACGGTCGTTAAACAGAGCCAGAGGAAGTGATAAGCCTTTTAATTACATCCTGCTACAGTAAACCTTTAGACACCATTAGAGGAACGAATGAGGAGAGAGAGGAAGAGGAGCGGACCATTAAACAGCATTACTGACACGTTAACGGCTGATATTAAATAACAATAAAGATTAGAGTAAGATGGACAAAGAGGCTCATATGAGGTCAAAGAAAAACATCACATTTGAGTATGTGCAGCTTGATGACTGGATAAACTGTGTTTCCCTATTAGTCAACAGACTACTCAGATAAGGAAGTAAACGACTGAATATCACCTACATTGTTTTCTCAGTGTTTCAGCTATGGCTGCATTAAACAGCCAATATACACACAACAGTGGGTGCACATCAAATGAATACACTATTAATGAGTGTCAAGCTGTGATTGGCTTAACACTCCTTAAGTTTATCATGCTTTTCTTTCCTGCATGTTTCTGTTCACTGATAGCCCCAAAGATAAATGACACGGTTTAAACACTATAACCTTAAACAGCCTAATTATACAGTTTCATTAAAGGGTCATCGTTTACTCACCCCCCAGTCCAACCCAGAAGACTTTTGTTCATTTTCAAATCCCAAATGAAGACAATTTTAATATTCTCTCGTAATTTTTGTCCATCCATTGAAAGTCCACAAAACCAAACCTTCAAAAAGTTTATAAAGATACCAAAACTTAAGCTTCATAAAGACACCGTAAAAGTACTCGCACTCATGTTGTTCCAAACCTATAAGAGAATACACACAGAATATATATATATAACCTAGGAGTTTTCTGTTCTACCATTGAAAGTCAATGCATCACTTTTAAACTTCAAGTTCATAAAGAGTTCATCTTTTAACTCTTTTCCCACCAGCGTTTTTGAAAAAAAAAAGTTGCCATCCAGCTGCAGCATTTTTGATCATTTTCGCAAAAGTTTCATGGCCCCCAGAATATATATATTTTTTGTATGAATATCTGAACATGCATTATATCAAAAGAAAGAACAGAGACTCTGCTTTTAAAACAACAACAACAACAACAACAACCCTGTTTTATTCTAGCTTTATGCAATCTTTATCAACACTTGAATGTGGGTAAGTTTCATAAAAAAAGGAACATTTGGAGCAAATAGCTGAGAAAAAAAAATTATGTTGATTGATCCAGATTGGCTTCGTCCAGATTGGATTAAGAATGCTGATCAAAACACAGATGGAGTAGATCGAGTCCATTAACACCCCTAAAGCTTCACAGTCCTGCAGCTCGTCCTGGGTCGACATTTCATTCAGTAACATCAGGCAGTTTTGATTTATATGCGGTTTAATGATGATTGCATTATTTTACATATGCATCTGCTTACATATGCTATCGCTTATTTCTGCTTCTTCTTCACATGTGTTTTGATCAGGAGATTCAGTACTCTTTCAGAAGATGTGTAATAGCGCCCCCTACCGTATAACAGTCAAAACACGGAAAGCAGGAAAATTACATTAATGGCGGGGAACAATGTCTTTTTTGAAATTTTGAAGCTTGAAAGTTTTGGTTGCCTTGACTTTCAATGGAGGAAAACTCTTAAATTTTCATTAAAATATACTTTGTGTTTTGAAGACGAATGAAAGTCATATGGGTTTGGAACGGATTTTTTGATAAAAATGCAATTTTTGGGTGAATTAAAGGAGTCCTTGATTATCATTTCACTTTTTTAACTTTAGTTAGTGTGTAATGTTGCTGTTTGAGCATAAACAACATCTGCAAAGTTACGATGCTCAAAGTTCAAAGCAAAGGGAAATATTTTCTTTTACAGAAATCGCTTTTTAAGAACTACAACAAACGGCTGTTAGGGACTACAACAAGCTTCTTCCCGGGTTGGTGACATCACAAACCCTAAAGTTCAGTAGCCCCGCCCACTGAATTGAGCACGACAAGTAGTAGTAGGTAATTAACAGACGTAACGCTAACACTGAATCGAGGTAATAACCGATAAACATGCCTTTGAAGAGCGCAAAATGTTGCAAAAACTCCCGTTATAATCAACGAATCTCTTATTGTGTTTGCACTGTTAATTATGATGAAAGCATTCGTGAGAGTGCAGAAATCGAATTGTAATGACGAGATCACTGCATTCATTCACTCAACATGTCTGTGATCACCTACAATGCCCATCACTGCAACCTTTCATGCCACCATCTAAACATAATGCTACAGATACACTTTTACGATAATTTCACCCCAGGAAACATTATAAAAGAATAAAACAATGCAGTTCATGACCCTTAAACACTTTACGATGGCGCTTATAGCTGAAACATGTTTTAGTAAACAACCTTCCAACATCAACAACCCCCCCCCCCCCTTCTTCCTCTTTCTCTAAGATGATACGTTTCCACTTTTAAAGCCAAAAAAGCATCACTATCATCAGTTCTCTTCCTGAGCTCTTAAAACACTTTTGACGGACACAAACAGCCAAACACAAAAGCACACTCATTCACAGTCCTAAATGGCACATAATGAGTAACCTCAGTGGCGAGAGTGAAAGACCATTCAAAACCATCAAATGGCAAACTACTCGACACATCCTGGACGCCTCTAAAAGTCTCCCAAACAAGCACTCGAACGGCTGGGACGATGAACGTGAAGAGAGAGAGAGAGAGAGAGAGAGAGAGAGAGAGAGAGAGAGAGAGAGAGAGAGAGAGAGAGAGAGACTGTATTGTCTGTCAGTTGTAGCAGCCTCTTGTCCTTGACTGAAGCTCAGGTCTAAGATGCTGGAATTATGCCAAAGTGCCATTTATCACTATAGCAACAAACAGCGTCATAGCAACAATAATTACCTCAGTGCTGCTCTCCCCAATTTAGAATAATGTCACCCTCAATGTTTAATTGAACTATCTGTGCATTTTATTGAATCATCTGTGGCATGCTGTCGAATACCGAAGAAAATAATTTTGCCGCTAGTTTTGAAACAAACAGAAAACACGTATTTATTAAAGCACACACAGTTGGAGGTTTAAAGCATTTATATTGAGTCATCTGAAAATAACTTATTTAAAAGTATTAGAAATACATTTCTAGGCGGATTTTTTTTTGTTGCTTTCAAAACCTCATGTGAAGTTCATATACGAGCCTAAAAGTGTTGAGATGTTTTCAAATGATTTTGTTCAATTTCATACTTCTTTCTTGCACAAAGACAGGAAGCTTTTAACACCATGGCAATGAAGCCAAAGCCCAAGGAAGTTAAAATTCATTGGGTGTACTTATAAAAGTCAAGCCATATTTCAAACTAGTTGGGCAATAGACTCTTTTTGAATGTCTTCTTTCAGGACAAGCACACAAAGGGCAAAGGGTTTTAGTACAAATCAAATCATGAAAGACAGCAGCATTTGCAATGTTGGAGAATGTGTACTGTGCTTAAAATATCAGGTAATGACTTTCCAATCCATTTAACAATGTGTAAATTGAGATCAATACTCGAGCAGCAAATCGACACTGATTCATAACTAATGTCTAACAAAGTTGACCGAAGACTGTCATTATTTCAGACAGATAAAAACGTACGGCCCACCTCTCATCAAGCCAAACTCTTAAAGGCCCCCTGAAATCAAAATGTACGTTTTTTTTAGCTCTTAGTATGAATATGTTAGCCTTAAGGTTATGAATAAGCTGGTGTGTTCTAAAACAATTACACAATTTGCATTTAGGAGATATAAGCATTCAAAACTTACAGTCTCTCACTTCCGCTAAAATGGATCACAGATTTTCATGACATCACTACGGACTTCAGCTCCTCATCACATCTTCTGTCCAATCAAATGCTCTCTAGAATCTAAAGCTCCGCCCCTATGCCATAAATACCACCTGGCCAAAGTGACCGTTGACACGTCACAGAGCAATATGTGTTGGAGATGTATGTTCGGTTGCTCAAACGCTCGAGTTTTCTGTTTTTCAACTGTATGTTGGTTTAGAATGAAATGGCTAGAATTTATTCACACCTCTACTATTGAATCCAGCGTATCATCATCATCGGCACTCGGATTCGGTTCAATGGTGCTGTCAAGTACGACCTGCAGTCTGTGAGGGAAACTAACTGCTATTGGCTATTTGAAAAGGGGGAGGAGCAATTCAATATGTCCCGCCTTAGCTTCCTGTTTCAGAGGAAATTACATAAACGCATCATACAAAACTTCAGTGGGTCTTAAAGTGTCTTTCATCTCTTTACTGCCTGCATACAACATCTTCAGAGTGGATCGCAAGTGAATTTGTATTAGTCATAGTGAGGTCATTTTTTCCTGTCGGAGGTCAGAGAAAAGTCTGAGGCCTCGGGCGGCTTTAATCAGTCCGGGGATTCGAGACCCAAATGATCAGGATAAATCACACAGATGTTGCCATTATTGAACAGAGCTGAGCCCGGCAAAGTAACAGCAATCAGTGCAAAGACACTTTCAAACGTTTTCCAACATTTTTCTCTTCTTGTGTGCCCAGACTGTTACAGTAATGTGACTAATGCAGCATGATAGTGGTTATATAAGAGTTTCATAAAAAAAACTAAAAAAAACTGCGTGCATATAAATTTCAGTCTGTTCTGTGCATTAAACTATCATATTCAGAGGATTAAATAGCAAGAGGCTTATGAACTACTTTTATGCCACATTTATAGTGCTTTTTTAGTTTGTTTGCCCTTTCTGGAGCTTTCCAGCCCATGGTCACTGTATGGATAAAGAGCAGCTTGGACATTCGGCTAAATGTTCCATGGAAAAAAATTTGATACAAGGGTAAATTATGATTTTCATTTTCAGAATTTCAGTGCGAATTATTCCATTAAAAGGTCGATAAAAATTGTCTCTGATATTACATAACTCATTTGTCCATGTTCCAGTAAAAATCTTTTTTATCATTACACCCTTTATCACTAAAACTAAGAATAACACACAGTTTCCCACTCTCAGTTTTTTAGAGGACTTTCCTAAACGGTGATTGATGGTTTTAATTATGGTGCAATAAAGGAGGCTTTTCTATTGGATAATTAGATGTATGATTAATAAACACCATTACTGAAACAAAAAGATGAGGGAATTCAGAGGAACTGTCCTCAAGTACTCCGTAAACTTTATCGCTAATAATCAAATGAATGCGGCGTGGGGAAAATTACATAGATTAATATGCTAACAGAAACCCACCACACTCAGAGACACATTCAATAACTATGAAATGGAGAGCAACTAGTGTTGTACATCAGCAAAGAGGACACTTTTCAAGTAATAATGGTCTAACAGACTTTTATATTTATTTACAGGTTGATTTTACAAAACAGGTGCTAATTGTGCCTTTCATATACATTTGTGTAAATATGAGCTGTCTTATGAGCTTTTAGTGGAAAAATAATGACATTTTTGTCCCCAGATAAATTTGTCAACCCTGTTATTATCAATTTGGTAATAGTCATTGCAATAAAGTACGGTAAAGTAAAGTATAAAAATTAAAATTGGGCATTTTATGGAAGTACCAGCATCAAATTATCCTTCTATCCTTTGTAGTTTCAAGCTTTGAGCACAAGGCTTGTAATGTCAAATTAAACTGTGAAAACTGTGTAAATTAAATGAAAGTGTCAACCCTGTTACCTTTCTAAAGGCATAACTATATCACAACATATACTTATTAATATATTAACCAAAATATATAAATCTGAGATTGCAGAATGCAATTAAATCATACATTATTTAATTCAATATCAAAATGTACTTAGAAAATCACCTTTTCAAAATGGAAAAGTCACTGTTTCCATTTCATCTAATGACCTCAATTAATCTCGGGATAAAGGTCATTCCGATTGAGGCGTCTCTCTAACTGGCTCAGTGTCTTTATCGCTGGACGTTTTCAGACAGACAGTGTGTTCACCTCTTTTTAGTCTCTCAGACCTCACACAAATTATTCATTTTCACTTCCATCTGGTGTTCTGGGGTGCTCTATCCTGGTCCCGCCCGCTTGGAACGGCACACTAATCAGCCGTGACGTGTTCAAAAGGCCTGGCGTTTTGTCCCCACATGGCTAAAGCTCTTACCAGGGCAGCCGGCTCAAAGACAATCTATTATAAGAGTCCGAGAAAAAGATGAGGTGGTGAGAGAGAGAGTGGGAGAAAGTCAAAACGGGGGGGGGGATTTCTTTTCGCTCAAGAGAATCATTAGTCAAACTGTCTGAGAAAGAGAGAGAGAGAGCATAACCAAACTGTCACAGACTCGTTACATTTTCAACCTTCCTGCCACCTTCCCATAATTCCCAGCGGTGGTTTTGTCTGGTGTGTTCTCAGTGCTGTAGGTATTCTTACATCAAACAGCATAAAGAAGCCAGAAAATGGCCTGAATTGTTCATTAAACATGCCACAAAACCTCCTTAAACAGGTCTAAATTATCAGATGCATCTCTGGATCTGTGCATGTAAACATTTAAAAACGTTATTTGTGATCCTGGGTTAGTCAAACACTGATTAAAATGTTTTCGATTAAAGGCGGGATGGTAAACGGTCTGATTGTTTTGTTCAGGCCTGCTATCGGTTTGATTACTGTTATTATCTCACAGACCGTTAATGACACATTTTGGTGATTTGTTATTTCTGTGACGCGCTGTACACACACTCTGTGACACATGATGCAAACACATGATCCGAATATAACTGCCCAATATGATGATTTAACAGAGTAGCATAAACACTCTAATATTCCCCGCAGGGTAATCTGTTTAGATAATGAAATGCCAGAGAATGGAGGAAAAAATGCGTTGAAGATAAAAAGATGGAAAGAAGAGACAAGATGAAATAAAAGAGACCAAATGAGACAGGAGATGGGATGAGATGAGAGGAGAGGAGAGAAGAGGAAAGTAGGTGAGAGGAAAGTATATAAAAGGAGACAAGACAAGAGGAGATGAGACGAGAGGAGACAAGAGGAGATGAGACAAGACAAGACAAGAGGAGATGAGACGAGAGGAGATAAGATGAGAGGAGAGTAGGCAACAGGAAACAAGAGAGGAGAGGAGACAAGATGAGAGTAGATGAAAGGCAACAAGATCAGACGAGAGGAAACAAGAGGAGATCATATGAGAGGAGAGGAGAAAATATGACGAGAGAAGAGTAGACTAGAGTAGACGAGGAAGTAGAAGAGAGGATAGGAGAGGAGATGAGTGGAGAGGAAACAAGATGCGAGTAGATGAAAGGAGACAATAGGAGACAAGAGGAGATGAGACTAGAGGAAACAAGAGGAGAGGAGACAAAATGAGAGGAGATGAAGAAGATGAGAGGAAACAACATGATTTCAGACAAGAGGAGACCAAGTTGGAGGAGATGAGAGGAGACAAGACAAGAGAAGAGTAGACAAGAGGAGATGAAAGATGAGGAGGAGAGGAGAAAGGAGAGACAAAGAAAAACACACTGATATAAATATTAGAAGATTAAAAATTTGAATTGCTAAAAATAAGATGAGGAGAGAGGAGTTAAGTTGAAAAGCGAGAGAGGACACAAGATGAGATGAAACCAAGACAAAATACACAAGATGGGAGGAGACAAGATAACAGTGAGTGAGAACAGTGTCAGTGAGTCAAGATGAGAAAGGAGAGGAGTCGATCTGAGACGCTGAGCCTGTGTGTGTGTCCTCTCACCGTGCAGTGGATCTAGAGACAAGAGGAGAAGTGACGAGAGGAGACAAGATGAGAGGAAAGGAGACAAGATGAGAGGAGGCAAGATAAGAGTAGATGAAAGGAGACAAGATGATATTAGATTAGAGTAGATGAAATGAGACAAGAATAGATGAGACTAAAGGAGACAACAGGAGATGAGATGAGAAGAGAGGAGACAATATGAGAAGAGATGAAAGGAGATGAGATGAGAGGAGACAAGAGGAGTTGAGAGGAGATGAAAAGAGATGAGATGAGAGGAGATCAAACGAGAGGAGAGGAGACAAGAGTAGATGAAAGGAGACAAGAAGAGAGGAGATGAAAGGAGACAAGAGGATATGAGAGGAGACAAGAGGAGATGAGACTAGAGGAGATAAGAAGACAGGAGATGAAAGGAGACAAGAAGAGAAGAGAGGAGACTAGATGAGAGGAGATGAGACAAGAGAAGAGGAGACAAGATGAGAAGAGATGAAAGGAGATAAGATGAGATGAGACAAGATGAGTGGAGATGAAAGGAGATGAGACAAGAGGAGATCAAACAAGATGAGACAAGAAGAGATGAGAGGAGACAAGAGGAGATGAGTCGAGAGGAGACAAGAAGAGACAAGAAGAGAGGAGACAAGATGAGAGGAGATGAAAGGAGATGAGACGGGAGGAGATCAAACGAGAGAAGACAAGAGGAGAGGAGACAAGATGAGAGGAGATAAGACAGGAGGAGACCAGAGGAGATCAAATGAGAGGAGAGGAGACAAGATAAGAGTAGATGAAAGGAGACAAGAGGAGAAGAGGTTAGAGGAGAAGAGGATAGAGGAGACAAGATAAGAGCACACTTGATGTGAGGAGAGGAGACGAGCAAGACGAGAGGAGAGGAGAGAAAGAAAAGGAAGGAAGATAGAAGAGGAGACAGGATGATACAGAGATTAGAGGAGATGAAATGAGACAGGAGAAACACAGTGATATAAAACTGGAGAGAAGTTGAGAAGAGAGAAATTAGACGAGATTAAATGAGAGAAGATATATGAGAGCGAAAGTTATAAAATGAGATGAGGAGAGAGGAGTTGAGTTGATAAAAAAAGGGATGAGAAAAGATGAGATGAAAAAAGACAAAATACACAAGATGGGAGGAGGCACGTAGCAGTGAGTCACGATGAGAAAGGAGAGGAGTCGATCTGAGATGTTGAGCCAGTGTTTGTGTTAGCGGTGCGTGTCCTCTCACCGTGCAGTGGATCTGCTGCTGCAGTAGTGTGGGCACGTCTCCTCCGATGGGCATCTGTTTATTCAGCTCCTCATCCTTCACACTGATCCAGCGCCCCAGTTCTTCCAATTCTGACAGAAGCCTGTTCCAGCGCTCAGCACTGGCCTCCAGATGAGCCCTGCACACACATTTAAACATTACAAACCTTACAACTAAATTAAAATGTAATATTAAGAATGCATCAGGATTTTCCTGCAAACACAGTTAAACAGGAGAACTTTCCAACAGACTTTCTCTGTACAAAATGAGTGAAACAGGTGAAACTATGTGTGAGAATGCAGAGCTCAACAATGTGAGTTTCACTCGCATTTGCGACTAAAAATAGATGTGTGCGAACTATAAAATATACAGCAGCAACTCAGCCATGAAGCAGAAGACCACAAAGTCACAAAGGTCACAGAGTGCTGAGGCGCATGCATAAGTCACCAAAGCTCTGCTGATCTCATAGCTGAAGTGCCAAACTTCCACTGGCATTAATATCAGCACAAAAAACTGTGCGGCGGGAGCTTCACGGAATGGGCTTCCATGGCCGAGCATCTACATGCAAGCCTCACATCGCCAACTACAATGCCAAGCGTCGGATAAAGTGGCGTAAATTACGCTGCCAAGGGAGCAGTGGAAACATGTCCTGAGGATAGACAAATTACACTTGTCTGTTTGGCAGTCTGATGGATGAGTCTGTGTTTGGCGGGAGGGATACTGGTGTAGGGTTGTTTTTCAGGGGTTGGGCTAGGCCCCTTACTTCCAGTGAAGAGGAGTCTTAATGCTTCAGCATACCAAGACATTTTGGATGATGCTATGCTTCCAACTTTGTGGGAACAGTTTGAGGCAGGCCCTTTTCTATTCCAGCATGACTGTACAAAACAAGGTCCATAAAGACATGGTGGGATGAGTTTGGTGTGGAAGAACTTGACTGGCCGGCACAGATTCCTGTGGAATGGAGATTGTGAGCTGGGGCTTCTCGTCCAACATCAATGCCTGACCTCACAAATGCTCTACTGAATGAATGGGCAAAAATATCCACAGAAAAACTCCAAACTCTTGTGGAAAGCCTTCTCAGAAGAGTGTAATCTGCTATAGCTGTGAAGGGGGGACCAACTCCATATTAATGTGTATGTATTTAGAATGTGACATCATTACAGTCTCTGTTGGTCAGGTGTCCCAGTACTTTTGGTTTATTATATAGTGTCCAGAAGGTCCTTAAAAAAAGCTTAATGCAATTTAAGATCATAAAAAGTCTTGCATATCTTAAATGGTATAACAAACATCATTAATTATCATTTTAAGAGGTATTAAATTTGGGGATGGAAAAACAGAATAAAGGTCTTCAGGATAATGGCCTAATCAAGGTCAAGGCATGTGAGCTTGATCAGGTTGCCACAGTTGATGCAGACGGTAAGACAACACAAATTTTCTGTCTTTCCGTGTTTTCATGGTTATGCGGTAGGGGGCGCTGTTATGCATCTTCTAAAATAGTACAGAATCTTCAGATCAAAACACAGATAAAAAGGAGCAGAAACAAGAGATAAAAGCATTGCTTATGCACATTGTAGTCTGTGAAAACCCCTCCACAACTTTCTCATTTTTTGGTTCAAAATGTTACCTTTTTTATGAAAGACCCACACACAAGTGTTGATAAAACAAGTTTATATATATATTAGGGCTGTCAAAAGATTAATCGCGATTAATCGCATCCAAAATAAAAGTTTGTGTTTACATAATATATGTGTGTGCACTGTGTATAATTATTTTGTATGTATATAAATACACACACATGCATGTATACATTTAAGAATTTATTTTATTTATATATAAAATATAAAATATTTATATTTATATATAATATAAATTATATATAAATATATACAGTATATACATGCAAATATTTCTTAAATATATACATGCATGTGTGTGTATTTATATATATACAAAATAATTATACACAGTGCACACACATATATTATGTAAACACAAACTTTTATTTTGGATGCGATTAATCGCGATTAATCTTTTGACAGCCCTAATATATATATATATATATATATATATAGCATGTTCAGATATTCATACAGCAAAATATATAATGAAACTTGTGAAAATTATCAAAAACGCTGGTAGTTGCTGGCAACTTAAAAAAAAACATTGGTGGGGAAAGAGTTAAAAGTCCTGAATTTTGATTTAAAATGTTCTTTATTAAGGGAAAAAGAAAACATATTCTGATAGATTTACATCGCGTCCCTAAAAGTTTTTAATGTGCTCCTAATTTTTCCAACTTGCACCTTGGGAAAACAGTAAGTGTCAAGCCTTGGTGTATGTTAATGAACGCATCAGCAAGACTTGTAATTATGCATGTTCACTAATTAGTGCCTAATTAGATTTAATAAACAGCAGCAGACATTAGAGCACATTACATTGTTGTCCACTCACACGCACATACACACTCTCCTGTTAGTCCATTTTACCCTTTAAAATGGCACACACATATACAACAACTATGTTTGTGACACACACACAGACAGACAGACACACACACACACACACACACACACACACACACACACACACACACACACACACACACACACACACACACACACACACACACACACAGCTGCTCAATTTGACAAGATAACAGAAACGCAGCTCCACCAGTGACTCATGTGATGATTTTCAAGTGACCTTAACATTAGCGTGCGCACTTGAACTTGAGCGGTTTGTGTGTGACTGACCGTATATTGGCAGATTTGGCCTTCAGGTCGTTCCAGCGCTGGTTCATGTCATCCAGTCTCTGCTGGAGAAATACTGCCTCCTCTGAGCTCCCCAGAGCCTTCACCATCTTCATCTTATTCCCCTCCACACTCCTGAAAACATCATTATGAGCCTCGATCTCCGCCTGGATGTCCTACACACACAGAGGGAGACAGAGATTGCTTTAATTGCACCGTTATCACCTTCATTATGTGGATTCGTTAAAGGTAAAGCTAAAATCAACAAAGGAAGAGATGCTTCCACACCTACTCCGCTGAGAGAAAAATATGCAATTAAAGCTGTCAGTCTGATACTGAAACTCTCTACACACACACACAAGCTCATATCAAAATGAAGATGAATCACATTACTTGTGAAAGCGCACATGAAGATACTGAGCACACAAACTAGTCACTTATACTAAGTCACTTGTATCAGTTTAGTTTCAGTATTATGGTAGAGAGATTTTATCTAAAATATTCTTAATGTCTTTTTTTGTGTGTTTATTTCATTTCAGTAGATTACGGAGTTCAGTTTTCATTATTTTCATAACACAGCACCACACGTACCAGCTACCTATGATGATAACACAATTCATCACAACCTGCATCATATTTAATACCAAATAGTAATATAAAAATCCCTTCAAAGTTTACTATTTAAACACTGCAGCATTTCCTGTCAATCAAATCACTGCTGCCACACAGCTACACTGTAACTAATGTCACTCTGGGTATCTATGATACATCAACATCGATAGATTGATTGGATGCCTGTGTGGTTCCTTTGTAGTTATTTCTGACAGGATACACTGATAGTCAAAGTATTTTTTTAATGGCCATTTTTCTGGATTTTGGAAATACTGCACCATAGTAATAAAGCTTGTTTGAATTTGCCAGATTGAGGTATGTTGAGTAGAGGACAGTAAAACGAGGGTTGGGTCTTTTCCAGTTCATTTGCAAAGTGCTCTCTGCAATTTAACAAACTCTCTCACTCCGTCACTCCTTTAAAGAAAACACAAGCATACCAATGGATACACACAACGGCACTAACTGTATGCTGATGAGACAACACAGCAAGCATAGAGGTGAAACAATGTACTGTATTCTGTTGAAGGTCCCAATAGAAAGACAGATCAGTTCACACAGACCAGAAAATAAATAAGTAAACAATTTATATACAGATTTATTTTCTGGCCTGTGAACTTAGATTGTAAGACTGTAATACACTGTTTTACTGATACATAAAGTGACTTTAATTCTGACTTAAGTGACATAAACAGTTCTGTTCATGAACCTCAATATTACTGGAAACAGAAAGTCCCACACAACAAAACATTTAGTAAAACAAAACACAAAACAAAAATAAACTCAACAAAACTCCAAAACAAAACAAACTTGAAATCTTACAAAGATTTGATGTCACGAACCTCACACACAAACACGAAACAAAAAACTAAACTAAACTCTGAAACAAATTTAAAATCTTTCAAATATATGATGCCACAAACCTCACAAACTTTGGAAACCAAAACACTAAACAAAACTTTACAAAAACCTAACCTCAACAAAACTCCAAAACAAACTTGAAATCTTTCAAAGATTTAATGCCACAAACTTTGGAAAACAAACAAAACCAAAACACTAAAAAAAAAAAAAGTAAAAAAAAAAAAAAAAAGGTAAACTAAAAACAAACTCGAAATCTTTCAAATATTTGATCCCACGAACTTTACCCACTTCGGAAAACAAAACATTAACAAAACTAAACTAAAAACCAAAAACAAAACTCCAAAACAAACTTAGAATCGTTCAAAGATTTGATGCCACAAACTTTGGCAAATCGACAGACTAGATGCAAAAGATGCTGTCTGGTAAATGGTAAGTAGGCTCCCATTCCTCAAAGTATACATAGTCAGCCAATCAGATCCGAGTTAGCAGTTTTAGAAGATTATTTTCATTTATAACTGCAATATGCATCGAGCGGTCAGTGGACAGACTCTAAACAGGTCATGCTGTCTAAGTTTAGACTATGGTTTAAGTAATACGTGTACATGTATGAGATGGGCTTATTCACAAGCACACATATCCACTATAACCACTAGACCGAAGCTTCAGGATGTTTCTGAGCTCTGTTTCACAGCGAAGTCTCGTTTCAGCTGTTCATCTGTTACAGTTCATAATGAAATATTTAACTGTGATCAATTCAAACACGAGCCCCGCACACACTAAACTCCCTCATCTGGCAGTCTGACCTATTAAACGCGGCAATAAAAAAGCTTTTCTCGTTAATAAAGTTAAATAATTGCTTCTCGATCATAAAAACTCCCTGGAGCTGTCGTTCAGCGTGCTTTCTTTTAACCAGACTTACCCACAAAACTGAGAGAGAGGGAGGGAGGGAGGGAGAGAGAGAGAGAGAGATAGAGAGAGAGAGAGAGAGAGAGAGAGAGAGAGAGAGAGAGAGAGAGAGAGAGAGAGAGAGAGAGAGAGAGAGAGAGAGAGAGAGAGAGAGAGAGAGAGAGAGAGATTTTCACTGGTTGGTTGACGGAAGCATCCTCATCGACTAACACACACAAACACATAGTGGGAAACTCTGTTCAGCATAACACACTTCCACAGGTGGGAGATGCTCTTCAAACTGAGTGTGTTTTGAAAGCCCTCTCTTTCCCAGAAGCAGTTATTACACAGATAGCACACACTTTTAACCTGAGAGACAGCGGTACACAGTCCCTCCAGCAACCGGAGGCTGAGTGTCTGATCAAGGACATAATTGGGATAGTTGACAGACCAGAGTTTGTAGGAAATTGTAATTTCCATACACATATAGTTTTTACTCCTGCATATTAGTGACACAGAGATCATTGTGACACTCACAGCAATATATACACGAGACAAAACAGTCTCGTTTAGTGAACGTTCACAAAAATGTGATTTTGTTCCTCATGGTTTAGTTTTAGTGGTTTAAGGAGAACAATTTTCCACATGTGTGTCGCCAGATTGAGTTCTGGAGGAAAAAGATAACTTATGCCCTTCTAGATAAACCTCTGATGCTACATGTTTTAAAGACACATAAGTTGCAACACATTTTATCTGGAGTAGATGGTTTGATTTTAATCATTTGAATAAAGGTCAAACTATCATTCTGAATATTCAATTAAGACAATCTATAGCATGCATTTTTATATTAGATATTTACTAGTCATGTATAATAATTATCATTATTACTGCCTTATATCAACTTGAATTTAAGAAACATTTTATTTTACAGTGTCCTTGTTACAAATGTAGTTACAATAGAAATAACAAAACCCCAACCCACATTATTTGTATTAATTTTTTTTTTTATTATCTTTGATACTATTTATAGTTTTTGTTACCATTTTGAATTAGATGTAATACAATTTTTCTGTTTTCACTTTAAAGCTACAATATGTAATTTTTTCCACCGCTAGGGGTCGCTGACCTCTTACAATAAGAAAGCTGTAGGTTTATGACGCATAAGCGGAATAATGGAACTTCGTCATAATGATGCATCTAATAATATTTATGGATGAGTGAGCATTAATGTTTTTAACATGACTGGTATGAAGCAGGGCACGATTGCTAATGAGAGACAGATATCGAACTACACGCAAGTGCTGATTAATACTCACACACGTCAGTTTATTAGACGAATGAAACTGTTTCACATGGTCTACACTATCACACTAAACTGCATTTGAGTGTGTTGAAAGTTATGATGTTACTCTATGTGAAATCTTTGGGAACTTTTGGGATATTGTAAGAACACAACTGCAGGAAATATATCACACTGTGCAAGTGATTTTTGCATATTTTATTGTAGCTTTAATTTTAGCTAAAGTTATAGTATTTTGTTTTTTTGTCATTTTATTAGTTTTTGTTTATTTCTATATAGTTATTATAGTTCAAATTTGTTTATTTAATCTTATTTAATTTAGTACTTCAACTCAAACTAAACAAAAATGAAAAATGTTGCCATGTCAGCTAAATAAAATACATTCATTTAAAGACAATTTTGGTTACACTTTATTTTAAGGTATCCGTGTTACAATGTAATTGAACATTTAAGGACTGAGTAATATTAATAAACTACATGTACTTACTATGGGGTTAGGAACAGGGTTTGGTTTGGGTTTAGTTGTGTGTAATTATGCACAATAGTTTATAGTTATAGTAATTATAATAATTACTATAGTAACTACATTTAACAAGAACACAAAGTGTTACCCATTTTGTTATATTTGTTCATGCTTTTTTATTTTAAGTAATTCATTTTTTGGTTGCTCCATTTTAAAGAGTGTAATTTTACATTGTAATTATATATTTAAGTACTAATTAATATTAAATAACAACATGTACTTACTATAGGGTTAGGATTTAGTTGAGTGTTAGTTGCATGTAATTATGCACAATTTACTGCTATTACTATAGTAAGTACATGTAACATATGTAACAAAAACACTGTAAAATTAAGTTCCATAAAATTAAATTTAATGATAAAAACCCGGGTAAGTACATGATGTTAATTCATATTACTCAGAACTTATTTGTGTAATTACATTGAAACCACTTAAAATAATGTGCTACCAGAACTTTTATTTTATTGGTTCATTCCTAAAAAATCTATTATGTTGAAGTTCCTGATATAATCACCAACAAACCGATGAGCAACCTGTGATCCAGACCTGTCAATTCAAAACAATTCAGAAGCAAATCTAAAAATACCTCCTCAAACTTCTCCAGCAACTCCTGCAAGCTGAAGTTCAGACCGATCATCATGATCTCAGTCTCCCTCCACCGCACTACATTACAAAACGCCGAAGACGGAGAGAAATCAGTCTCCTCTGGGGGTCCACACGCGCATAATACATCTCCTTATATGCAGGAACATCTGTGGAAGAGCACGAACACATCACGGCTTCATCATCTGCCAGAGTAGAGCAGAGCCTGAGCGCCTGTGCTGAAGATCCCTGGCTTTGAGCCGAGATCCGCATGCTCCAGTGTTCGAAGGGTCTCGATCAGGGTTCAGGACGGCGTGAGGTGAAGAGTCTCGATCGGGGTTCAGGACGGCGTGAGGTGAATGGTCTCGATCGGGGTTCAGGACGGCGTGAGGTTAAGGGTCTCGATCGGGGTTCAGGACGGCGTGAGGTGAAGGGTCTCGATCGGGGTTCAGGACGGCGTGAGGTGAAGGGTCTCGATCCGGGTTCAGGACGGTGTGAGGTTAAGGGTCTCGATCGGGGTTCAGGACGGCGTGAGGTAAAGGCCTGGGTGGTGGAGGTAGACTCAAGGAGGAACTCAACCTAATATCCAACTGTTGGTTCAGTGATCTGAAGATGACTTCGCTGCTTTAACTCACAAAGATCTCACAAGTGCTCTCGTACAGACGCACACAGAAAGAGTCTTGTTCCTGTGAGCCTCAGGCAAGCGTTCGTAGTCAATTACCCGTGTCAAAGAGCCTCTGTGTGGTTCATGCTGGCGGGCAGGGGTGGAGAACAGCAAGACTGCAGAAAACACACACTCAGATAGCCGAGAAGAACGGTGAACATCTGATCTCGAGGAGAACATCTCCATATCTAGACATGAGGACAGGCCAGAAGCAGAGCTGTGAATGGGACGGTCTTCATCTTCGCGCTCCGTTCACAAGTCCTCAACTAAGCACTTCAAGAAAGTCCTGAGATGTAAGGATCAGATCTCCACAGGCAGCTCGAGACACATTTCCAGAACTTCCCCAAAGTTTCCCTGAAACCCTGTCCGGCGGTCCACCTTTCTTCAGTCCTTGGCCTCTCCTCTTGTTCTTCTCTGACTGCTGGCTCCCAGAGTTGACTTTTCCCTCCCTCTCTCTCTTCTGTCTTTCCCTCCAGTGGCAGCTGTTTATTATTTTATTCAGCATCCTCTGTTTCCCCTCCTCTTTCCCTCCACTCCAAACTAACACACACACACACATTTCCTGTAGGGCCCCACCATGAAAGAGAGGGAGCACACGGTGTTGAAAATGAAAGAGAAGAATGTTCGACTAGTAGGTGAAGGCGGGAAAAACAACGTTTTATGAAGTATCGCAACAACTTGAGCATCTGTGAAAGTCTGCAGCATATGAGCAGCGAGAGACAAGTAACAACACAACATGTGATGCGATCTAGAGAATCATCTTCCATTTGAAGTCATATTGGTGTACACACATCTGATAAACATCTTAATCACACACATACCATCGCAGTCTCATGTTGAACTTTCTAACATCCAACATTATAGTGACTATATATTGTGACTTACTGCAGTGACATACTGACATCTCTGCCAATATTGTGACTATTGTGAGACGGGACAGTGACATTTTGTGGATATTGGGAATTATTGCGACTTATTGCAGCAGCAAAGTGAAACATTGTAGATATTTTGATTAATGACAGCAACGTACACATCAATAAATCTGCAGATATTGCGACTTATTGAGGTGACATTAATGACACATTGCAGATACTATCATCAATTACAGCAACATACACAGCAATAAACTGCAGATACTACGACTTTTTACAGTGATGTTAATCACATATTGCAGAAATTTGTCACCAATTACTGAAACATCCACAATATATGTGTGTATAATACATTTGTTATATTAAAATATATAACAACATATATTTGTGATATATATGCATGTAAAGTCCAGCAAAACAGTGTCACATCTGCTTCAAGGTTGGACCTCGGTTGTAATGAGTGTTTATTTGAGTTACTGTTGTCTTTCTATCAGCTGAACCAGTCCGGTTATTCTCCACTGACCTCTGACACCCACAAGGCATTTTTACCCACAGAACTGATGCTCACTGGATAGTTTCTCTCTTTCAGACCGTTCTCTGTAAACTCTAGCCTGGATGCCAGCCGAACTTAGCCCCGCCCACAACTTTTGAGGATGGGAAGTTCGTTCTGGACTTGATCCATTGTGAGCAAGTATGCCCGAACCAAAGCTGTTCGGACCAATCAAATTGTCAGGGCGGGCTTTATACGATAGTGGACAGATGATCAACCGTAACGTAATTATCCACGTCACCAAAGAGCGCTTGGGTTAAATTCGTTTAAAACAAAGAATGGCTGCCGCTGAAGAATTTAAGTATAGATCACGTCAGTTATAGAAGATATAGACAGCACATTCATTTTAAAAGAGGAACAGAGAACCGCGATCAATGCATTTGTCAATTGGAAAGATGTTTTTGTCGTCCTTCCTACGGGATTCGGTCTATCCAATTGAGTGCAGAGGCATTTTCTTTCCTGGTTCGGTTGAAACACGCCCCATAATCACAGCCCAATGGAGCGATATCAGACTCACATTCTCACTAGAATCTGAGTATGACGACGTCAGGCTATGTAAACTCTAGAGAAAATCCCAGTAGATCAGCTGATTTACATCTGATCTGATTGGTTACAAGGTAGTTCATGACGTCAGAAACACCAGCGACTTCAAACCGTGTTTTTGAGACTGTCTTTGGTTCACTGCAGTTCTAATGAGAAAATATTTAGCAATGGTGTTGACTTGTGAATTTTGTCAGGCTTATGATTTTTTTTTTTTTTTAAGTATAATAAAAAACACCACATAGACATATAAACAACATTAAAAACTTGATTTTTCACCACAGGGGGACTTTAAAAATGTGAGGAAACCCACTGCCTTAAAATTATTAAGTAAACAATCTTCATGCGTAATTGAAAAAATTAAGTTTTGTGAACTCCACAATTTCACAATTGACCCCTCGCAGGGAGTTTGATTGACAGACGATCTGACCAATCATCATCCGCCGAATCCGCCATTTTTGTCCGACAAAGCAGTCAGGAGAGTTAGTAGATTAACATTGGAGTATTTGAACTTGAAAAACTGAGTGTACTGACATCTTTCCGCAGTTAAAATAACATTCCTTCTGATGTTCATTCATGTTCTGATGTTGAATTCATGCAAGAGATGATCGGTTCACGAGCAGCTTTAACTGAGGCTCTACAGCGATCTGTCAGACACATTAAAGAGCCACAAAACGGTATTTATCGTTTACATTTCTTTAAAAAATTACCAAATTTGAAAGTTGAGACTTTGTTTCATATCAAAAGTAAGCTGGTCTGTCCTGTCTGTCAGCGTGTTGTCAGTGTCCTTTCTGATCCGCGGTGTATTTTTCACTGTGTGAGAACATGATGCGTGGCGTGAGAGCGGCGGCTTGTCGGACATAGCAACAGTAACTAAAGGGGGTGGGACTTTGCGAAGTTAAGTTTTTACTTAAAGGGTCATTCCACCGGTGGAGAAATGAATATGTATTGAAAGTGGGTCATATATGTAGTAGAATAGTATCATAAATTTCTAATTTGGGACCTTCTTGGCCGATAAAAGGCAGAATATGACTTTTTAGTAGGGGTGGTTAATCTGTCTGATTTCCCGATTCGATTCGATTACGATTATTGAAGTCCCGATTCGATTACAGTCGATTTTCGATTATTAACGATTCTCGATTAACGATTATTGATTTTCCATTCCACAACAGTAAATGAAAATACACTACAAAGTGATTGCAGTATTAAAAAAGTCAGCTGCTGAATTACTTAACTCTTTTATTGAGTAACAACAACTCAAAGCACTTTCTGTGTCGTGTAGTTATAACTTCAGAATTATTTGTATGTAGCTTATGTTCTGTAGAACACAGAAATGAATACATCACATTGTGTTGTGACTCATCAAGTTGAACTAAACAATAACAAATGAATGAAAGGCTTATTTCCTTTAGGAAGTAGATCAGAACCAACATACTGTAGAAATTGGACAATTTTCTTCTAGAAAGACAAGGTGTTGTTCAGGTGGAGGAAGACTGCAGGTTGCAGTCGAAACATGTCAAGGTAAAGAAAAAGTTTATAATGCAAATTTTTTTTTGCATTATATGCGGTTAGAACAGCTGTCAGCAGCGCGTCCTCATCCATATCAAGCGCCTCGTCCCCTGAGGTGGCGGCAGCGCGGGCGGGAGGGGGGCGAAGAAGGAGAGATAGACGCTCGAGGGAGTCATTCCGGCGAGCGTTTGCATCAGAAAACGACGGCAGTGCGGCTCGTGAGAGGCAGCTGCTCGTCTGTGAGGGGAGGCGGAGAAGGCGAGAGCGAGGCTCGAGGGAGGGAGTCCGGCGAGCGCGTCGCGGTGGCCACCGGCTCCGGCGGCCTTTGAGAACGGCGCTTCTTTGCGCGGTCCTGCAAAGGGCGGAGTGACAGCTTGAGGGTTGCATACTTCGAGCTGAGTGCGTCGCTGAGCTCACAAACCCCCTGAGGGCAAGAGCTGCGTGTTCCTGACCCAGGCAGAGAGCGCAGATCACATGGCGGTCTCCGTCGCTGCGCGGGGCTCTGCACGAGCCGCAGGAAGTGCAAGGCATCTTGAAAAAGATGCTCGCTGCTCTTTAAGAGAGTAAGTTTTGCAAGAAAAGATACGTCGCCGGATAGCGTAGCTCGCACGGATGGCTGAAGGTGGCGAAGACGGCCGGCTTCTTCAGGCGCTGTCCTAAGCTGGCTTGTCGCTTCCTCGACGATCCAGCGATGTTCGCTGGATCTTCTCTCTAGATCCAGCGATGCGGCAATAATAATAATAATGCAAAAAAAAAAATCGATTTTTGAAAATTTAATAATCGATTAATACTCGTCCATAACATACTCGCGATTAATCAATAATCGATTTTTTTCACCACCCCTACTTTCTAGTGCTTGTGGATTGTAAACAGCAATCCCCATAGTGCATTGCAATGCTCAGCTCCGCAGACCACTCCCACTACAGTAGCTAGCTTAACTGCAAGATATTTGTGCAATGAACCGGCCACGTTAGCGTGTTAACAAAATGAAAATAAACTTACTTTACAGAAAGACGACCATTTGACCCTGTAGGCTTTGGCTGACGTTGTCAGATGACCTTAGGTATTCTAAAGTAGGTCTCCAGGACGCCGCTATCCATATGGGGTGCGAAACTCGGGTGAGCAACAACACACACGTCCGTGTCATCCTCCGATTCCGTAGCACCGCTGGAATTCTCGGCAGCAGACAGACTCTTGTTCTGTGTCCATTGGCGCACAGTGAGAGCACAGGCACCACCAATCTGCCCCAGCTCGAGCCATTGCGGGCTCCTCGTCCGCGGCAGGCAGATCGTCTGCATCGGCTGTGGTGGCAGCAGCTTCAGCCGCCTCCTGTTCCTCCATAGCCCTCAGCTGCTCATCGCTATACTGTGGCTCATAAAGGTAGCCACGAACATCCGTTTCTACCATAACTTCGTCAAAATCCAGATTCTCCATAATGCATCCGTCTGCGTATTCAGTACCTTCGTCCATATTTTCAAAAAGTTTCTGCCGGTGAAATCAATCGCACTGGCACTGATCTGATAGGTCTGTTAGCGCATTAGGTCCAACCCCCTATGGGCGGGTTTGAAAGGGTGGGAACTAGTGCTTGTAGTCTTCACAGAAATCCCCCCCTTTTACACTTCCTCCTACAATGACGTAAAATGACGATTTTTGCGTCATTGTAGGAGGAAGTGAAAAAGGTAAATAGAGGATTTCTCTCGTCTCAGGGGAAAATGAAAGAGTGTTGCACGACCATTCAATAGTATGACTGGATTTCTAACAATGGAAATCTTAATGCAAATGGGTGGAGTGACCCTTTAATAATTTAAGGCAACAGGCTTCCTCACTTTTACAACTAAAAACCTCACTTTTTAAGTCAACTGATCACTTTTTACAGTGTACATAATCCAGATATTAGACAGCATGTAGTGATGCCGCAGATATTGTAACATACTCCAAATATAGTGGCATTTAGATATTGCAGTAAACACTCTCTGAACAGACTTCTTTTCGACACACATACTATCATGGAATCGCTCTCCTCTCAAGGGTCTTGGTTCATCATCGACCTTTGAGTTCAACTGAAACAAGTCTGAATGACAAATACAGTAAAAATCACACTCTCAGGTTCACATCTTTCACATTTTTATTTCTGTTTTGATCAATTGCCTTTAGATATCAGCACCTACTCCATTCTCTGCAGCGCTCGGGAGTTAAACAGCCTCACTCAGAGCTCCTCAAAGTGTGTGTGAGTGTGTGTTACGCTTCCTTTGAAATTCAGAACGTACATATGGGCTCTTTCTTGACTTGTCTAAATAGATAAAGTCAGCATGTCAAGGGCCATGTGGTCCGAACATACACACACGCGCATTCTAAAGAGGCCAGGAGCAAAGACAGAAGACAATTGCGAATATTCATGAGCGAACCTCTTTGAAGTGCCTTTACTTCATTAGTGCATTTACATAATGAATATCCAGAGCGGCACGTTTGATGTGCAAGTGTGTGTGTGTATGTGTGTGTGTGTGTGTAAACACACCCTGCTGGATTACAATTAAATCAGGATATGAATATGTGTAACACATAATAATTCATGAGTTAATACATGGGAATGCTTGTTTACTCAAACAAAAGTAATGCAGATGATTACGAACGAGTAGAATAAACACACTCGGAAACATCAGCGCTCAGTGGGGACGCTTCGAGACACTGGCTGGAGAATAACACAGAACCGACTGGAAGTGGAAAGAGGGTGAGGGGTGAAATAAGAGGGTGATGGGTGAACGGGAACTGGGAATTATGGGAAGAGATACGCTGGGAAAACTGATCAATCAAAGTTTGAGCTGAAGAGGGAGGTGCGACTCACGGACACTCAAACCATGTTTCAACGCCACCACTGTTCATGAACGCTTTAACTTCATTAGGAAAACATGTCTCCATGCGCACACACACACACACACACACACACACACACACACACACACACACACACACACACACACACACACACACACACACACTTTAATCTTGTTAGCTGTGATGTAGCAGATTCATGTGCAGGTACTTCTAACTAACATCTGAGTCCAGTCCACATCTGTCCCCCACTGATAACGGTGTGAGTGTGTGCGTGTGTGTGTATGTGTGTGTGTGTGTGTTTTTAGTTAGCTATAGCTTGTGGACAATGCAGGGTTTCTGCAGGTTTTATGAAGGTAAATATGACCTTTTTAAGACCAAGTAATGGAAATTTAAGAAATTAATTGAAGTGAAACTCAATACATCGTTGTGTTCTCTAAATGTGTATGTTTAAGGAGAAACACTTCAGAGTTTGAAAATACATATTCCAACTAGGGCTGCAACAACTAATCAATAAAATCGATAATAATCGGTTCTGAAAATTGTTGTCAACGAATGTCATTATCGATTAGTTGGTCTGCTTACGTCACGGGGAGCGTTTACTGATGACGTCACTTTCATGACAACACAGTCGATCGCGAAATGGCAGAGAGTACCAACAGATCAATCGACGGCAGAAAAAAGTGTGCCCCAAGCCGGGGCTGTTTACACCTGGACACTTCATGCGTTTTCTCAGATCGGATAGCTCTCTGATTTATCAAAACGATTCCATTTACACATGGTCACATAAATGTTTTCGCTCTTCAATTCCCACGCGATATGCGGATTTAATGGAGTTCACGTCACCGAAAGCAATATAAGCTGCATTTTATTGATCATCAGCTAAAATCAAAATCAAAGTCCGCAATAAGAGAGAGAGCGGCAACTTGTTTCTTGACTTTTAATGATGATGATCATGATTGTGTGTTAAACGTCTGCGACTTACTTTCACTTTGATTTGTGATAGTTTGCTCGTTGGCTTGATGAATAGAGTTTGAATCTGCGGTAATGCGTGTTGCAGTAGCGCCGTCATAACTGGCTATAACATTACATATAGCCTGTAACACGCTCTCACATGTTTATTTATTAGCATTTTTGGGAGGAATAAAATTTACATATGTGGTTTCAACAACCAGATGCATTTACACTTGTCCAGTTTGGTCTGTAATGAGTCTCAGATCTCCTCCTGAAGTGGTTTAAGCGATCGGGTTAAAATCCGTCTCGAATGCGTTTCGAAGGTCTTTTCACGATCAGATAGCTATCCGAACAGCTTTGTTTACTAACTTTGGGACAGTCACACTAGATCTATTTTGTCTCGAGCATCAGGTTGCACAATCAGTTTGCTCGCAACATAAGTGATGGATTAAAATAGCGCTACCGCAGAAATAGGTTAAATTAAAACGGTGTTTACAAAGTGAAGCACTAAATATAAAGGCAGTTAATAACAGCAGCAGTAAAAGATTTTTTTTTTAGTCACTGGTTTTCAGCGAATGCTTGTGCACTAATGCATCATTCCTGTCCTTTTAATCGAGCCCGTTAGCGTACCTCCATTCCGTTCTCCTTTTATAGCATTTGTCTACTATTAAGTTTTAATTGTTTTTCAAACACGATCTACTGCGGCTCTACTACGTTCACACACTTGTTTTCAGTCTTTCTATATTTCATTTATCAATATATTAAGGTTTAAAATGTCAAAAATAAAGATTATAATAGTAAAACTCAATGTGTGGCTTTTGCACTTTTTAAAGTACAATTTTACACATAAATACCCTGATTTAGGGTTTTATTTAGTTATAATAAACCAAAAAAAAATTATCAAATTTAATGTAAAAACTTTTTATCCGATTAATCGGAAAAAATAATCGCCTGATTAATCGATTATCAAAATAATCGTTAGTTGCAGCCCTAATTCCAACAGATATGTTACTTCTTAAAAAAAAAAAAAAGAAGAAGCTTAAATCGTTTTGCTCAAAACCATTACTGTATGGAAATATTTTTTACTGATCAAACTCCAAAAAAGATTCTTAAGATTCCTAAATCAAGATACATTTACTTCAGATGTAAAATGACCTGAAATATGAAGTCTTGTTTTCTGTGAAATTGATCAAAATCCAGTTTATGACTAAAACAAGAACAGATATCTGCCAATGTGCTCCAATGTTTTCTGCAGTTTAATTTAGAAGTTTTGACAGATATTTCTTCTTCTTTTAAGCATAAACTCAATTAATTTTATTAAAGTTTTGAAAACTTTATTTTACGTTTGCATCTCAAGTAAATTTATCTGGATTTAAACTGGTTTAGAAACCTGTATTGGAAAACTTATACAAAAATACTGAGGAATTGTTAATTTTTTGCAATGCATGCAACATTTATTGCCATGACTTTATGAATTTATGACTTTCTGCTCTGATTTAAGACCATTTTCGGGCCTTAATTTCTGTAAGTGCAAATTAAGACCTTTTTAAGACTTGCAGAAACCCTGACAAACAATGTCCCTAAATCTGACAAAACCTGAATAAACTGACTGAAATTGCAAAGTATTAAAAGCAAATTTCCCACATCTTTCACTGGTGTGACTAAACTATATGAAGCAAACGCACGACTTCAGCAATAGCAGATGTGTATATTTGTGATCACATGTATCTACAGAAATGACACTTTCAGAGGTCCTGTCCTCAAATAAACCAGATATGCTATTTGAGGGAGTAACATGTTCTAGCCATCACTAAACGTTGAAGAAAAAAAGAAAAAAAAAAACATTAAAAAGACATCACATGAACTGGTATACCCTCTCGCCCTTAGCAACAGAGCATTACGTATTCATGTTTTAAGGCAGTTTGTCTGAACGAAGCTCTTTTATATTTGGAAACAATAATCCAAAGAATTCGCCGTGACCAAAAACAACTTCCAGCAGCAGTAGAGTTTCTTTCTAAAACATCACAAACACAAACACACACACACACACACACACACACACTATATGATTCATCAGTTAAAGCCATTGGAAACACTTTATTTTACAGCATCCTTGTTACACATGAGCCCCTTTCACACAGATATTCCAGAAAACACACGGATAAAGTGACCTTGGATTTGACCCGGGTTCGTTTGACTTTGGTTCATTCACACTGCCAGTGATTTTCCGGAGAGTGCGTTCACACACAACCCTTAAAAATCCCGTAAAGACACGTGACATCGATGTGACATGTAATGTCTCAGCAGCGTCTATAGTTTGCTTATGAGCTGCGATTTGATATGAAACCGCGCTTGTGCATTTTTTTTTCTCTGATTCAATTATAAACTAGCGCATTACGTACCGTTTCACACTGGCGAACGATCCCGGCTTCAGCGCCATCATTACGACACGGCATTGGTTACGGCTTTTGTTCACACAGCGCGCGTTCCGGGACTGATCCCGGCAATGTTACTAGGTCCCCAACCCGGGATCAATCCCGGGTCGTGTTTGCCTTCACACAGAAGGTGTTCTGGCAATTTCCCGGCAATTTCCCGGGATCAACGCGCTGTGTGAAAGGGGCTATGTAGTAATAACAGAAAATTATGCATAATTATAAGCAACTAACCCTAAACAAAACCCTATTCCTAACACTATACTGCAAGTACACGTTGTTAATTGATATTACTTAATAGTGTTAACTTCTTTAATGAAAACTGATGAAAAATGTGGTTATACTTTATTTTAAGGTGTCTCTGTTACAGTGTAATTGTATATTTAAGTACTGAGTAATATTAATTTGCTACATGTACTTACAGGGTTTGGATTAGGCTTGGTTTAGGCATAGTTGCATGCAATTATGCATAATTTATAGGTATTACTATAGAAACTACATGTAACATATGTAACAAGGACACAGTAAAAATAAATTGTTATCCAAAAATGTTTGTCGACAAGCTTTTTTGCCAAGACGAGACGACAATAAGGTCATTAAATGATGAACCGTGACTGTATCAACATGCAATATGACTAAAGTGTAGTTAAAAAAATCAAAACATTACCAAATTCTCTCTTTATTTTTGTCTGGAAAAAAAAAAAAGACAAAATATTACAGACTGCTACACGCCTATACTACCAGCTTTCATGTTTGCGGCTGCAGAATTACATCCCCCAATCAGAGCTTTTCTCTTAAAATGAACCATTTTCTGCCTGGTGTTTTACTTAATCTTTGCAATCTGGCAACTTTGCAAACTCTTCACACTGTGGAAGCAATCTCCATTTGAGATATTCCGCTTACATGAAAGTGTGTTGCTTCACGAGCCGCTTGTGCTGTAAACAGTGACTAAATCTGCCATCAAACCTTCCCAGTGATGAACCGTAATAAATCCAAACATGAATCTCAACTATATTGTTTGCGATTATGGTTGCTGAAAAAAATGCACTCTGTGTGACGAAAAAAGTCTTTTTTTGCTGTTGTTTTAATAGAAAAACATTACCATTTTACTCACCATTTTAATTTTCTGAGAGAAGTTTCTTTATCTAAATACTTTTTTTACTTTACAGTAAAGTAGTATTTAGATCAGAAATTCAAAAAAAATTTAGCGTTTGCATATATTGTGCATCATCTATGTCTATTAATCATCCGCTTTGTGTACCAGCTGAAGAAACACTGCTTTAGAGCCATCAAGGATGAAAAATAAAATAGATGATGAAAAGAGTGACTTAGAAAACTGTTTAAGCAACAACACACACACACACACACACTTTGCATCAGATTTACTGTAATGCTTTTCTCTGGCGTTCTCTCTGATCATTTGTGTGGGTCTCTGTATCATCCCGCCATCACAGCGCCAAATTCCTGAGTAATAGAGGAGCTCGCCCCTCCCTGCAGCGCACGCTTATCAGACCCGTGTGATTTCCTGCTGCGCTCCAACAACAGCTCAATACGTGTGTGTGTGTGTGTGTGTGTGTGTGACAATCAGACATCAAGCCAACACCCCAGGTGAATAGGGTAAAATATATATACTAATAAATAATCACCATACTTAACCAGTTGATTGATTACATTAATATTTGCAAAAAAAATCTGTATTACAAGTTTTCTGAAATGTTATGTTTAAATATGCAAATGAGGCGCTGTCTAATCAAATATGCATTCATTTGCATACATTTCTAGAACAAAAACCTGAACATCGGATCAAAATTCTTCTTTCATTTTTTTATATATATTAGAGTCAAATTTTTTTACAGAGGGGATTTTGGATATCTCTATGTTTCACTCAGTTTATAGTGTATCACTCAGAAAACACTGTCGACAGACAAAAATAAATACATTTTTCACCATTTTTTTTAATGAATAAAATGTATAAAATCAGGAAAATTATATATTAACAAACCCCTTTGTAAAAACCTTCAGAATATACATAAGAATAAAACTGTAAAGTTTGGTGTTTGTAAGTGCAACTGAAGTGGAGATTTCTGGCTCAAAGTAGGAGGAAAAACTCATTTTGAGAAAATGGCCTTTAAAGATATATACTGTAATTAAAATCTAAAGACGCAAATAGATAAAGTGCTCTAAAAAATATAGTTAAAAGTGTATTTTGGATGTTGTATTTCCACTGGTCACTCTATGAAAACACTCTAATGAAAAGCAAAAAGCCCAAAATCTCAAAATTGACAGATGCATAAAAAAAACAGTAGCCTGTGGTGTCTCGACTTACCACTAGACCAACTAAACAAACACAAAAATAAATAAAACAAAAGCATAATATGGGATATGCATATTTACTGTAGGAAAAATTATTGAGGTAATCATGGTATACAACACACAGGAATAAATTACATTTTACTATATATTCACACAGAAAACAGCTTTGGTGAACGTAAGAAAAAACAAAACAAAAAAAAAACTTACAGACCCCAAATATCTGCACAGACTAAACCTACAAAAAGAAAATATTCCAAAATATATTAACCCAGGATTATGTTGATTTTGAAGCAACAAGAAAAATGACTTACAACAGCTGACATTGTAGTGACATTGCAGACTTGTCAAAACACACACACACACACACACACACACACACACACACACACACACACACACACACACACACACACAGGAGCTGTAAAGGTCACGTGGCTGATGCTGTTATTTCCTGTCAGAGTTAACATTGGTGAATTGATAGTGATCTTTATTTAAGAGCAGATGGACACAAACTGTCATAATTAAAGACGAGCAGAGATCCCAGAACATCCAGATTGACAGAGATACAGTAGAAGGACTCACTAACAACAACACACTAGCTCTGCCGGTGTGTTTGACAGATTGGTACAGTCGCTACAACATTAGATGTGTTTTGAGGGTGTGGATAGAGCCATGTCGGAAATGGAATTGATTTGTAAGCCTACTGAAATCAATAGACTTGCAGGATTTTCTGATGCAATGTATATATTAGGGCTTCTTTCACATGTGGTCTGAAAACTTGGCCCAGAAAGTTTGACAGCAGTCCTCACATAGCTCTGCTTTTACTTTATTTTTGATCAATTAAATGCAGCCTTGAAGAGTACAAGAGACTTAAATAAAATAAAAAGTTAATTATTCCAAACTCTATGCCATTAAAAAAACAAATTAGACCAGACTAACCCAAAACATCTGTAATCTGTAATGAAATTGTGCCTGAGAGCCTCGTATTCAAACACATTCTGATGTCAAACTCCTTCGAGGACCTTCCTCCATGTGTCAAGACCAGATGCTGCTTGAATCATTATGACTAAACAGGATTTGTGTCTTGTTGTGCACTTTCAGAGATCCTCTGAACCCCTCCACCTCCCCAGCTCCACCTGCCTAGATCTGCTATCTTACATGCTCACAGCAGTGTTGCTCATTATTTAAATAGTCTGGTTCATTGTTTGCTGTAAGCTAGTCCTGCTATCAGAGATCCTCTGAACCCCTCCACCTCCCCAGCTCCACCTGTCTAGATCTGCTATAGCATCGGTTCTCAACAGGGGGGTCTCGGCCCACAAGGGGGCGTCAGCGAGCTCTTTGGGGGGTCGCGTCATATTTTGAAAAGTGTTGAACAGTGAGCATTTCTCGCAGCAGTCCGTAACTTTTTTTGTGTTCAAAATTGACTAAATTTATCGAGCGAGTACATCATGAATCCATTTTCCAAACCGTGTTTTTGTCTTATCCTGAGTCACTATGGTACACCTATAATAATTTATATTGGGACTATTTTACACTAGTTCGGGTCGCACCGCTGGTGTAGCCCAGTGACTCGTCTAATACATAATGACGCAATCCTCACACTGATTGATAAAGCCTCACAAATTAACATGCAAATATTAAGGTCCCAGACACCAATCATTTTGTAATAGCCCATATTACTTATTTTTTTCCTACACACCAGTGTGAATACTGATATTTTTGATACTGCATTTCAAATAGGGCCAATTAATAGGCTATAGGCTTACATTTTTAAATTGAAAACGCCTAATGATGTTTTTGTTATAGTATTTTCAATATTATACGCTATTATTTGTGCTTAAACATATCTGGTTTTAGTAATAAACATACTGTTTGTTCAAAAACTAAACATTTTGTCATCCTTGCTGCAAGCTTACAAGAACGACAATATCATTAAATGTGAAGGGGGGCCCTAAAATATTTTCTTGGGAAAAGGGGGTCTAAGACAAAAAAAGGTTGTGAACTACTGTGCTACAGGAGTTATGTATGTATATTTATGCAGCAGCAGATCTTGCATGCTCACAGTAGTGTATCTGTGTATCTATTAGCAGTAGCAAGTCCATACTTGCTCTGCAGTCCACCAAGACAAATACATTAACATTGCCATATTCAATAACATACTAAAATTATTTTGAGTGTTGTCATGACATGATTAAAATATTATTACAACTAAAATGTGATTTGTGCAGGAGACTAGAGGAAGGTATGTGAATCAGGTCAGAGTCTGACGGCTGAATACCTTCCTGATATGTGTAGAGATCAGCACGTTTCATACTCTCCTGATCCTCATAAACACAGGAAATCCACCGCAGGCCTCATTTTAAACCGTACGCAGGTGCCGTGGGAAAGAGGCTTTTACAAAACATTCCATGGAAATCTGCTCATGCCAAACAAACACACACCCATATGTTTCCACAAACTATGTGTTAAGCAGCCTCGCGTCTCACATCACATGATTCAAATAACACTTCTCTAACAGGGAGAGAAACTGAGATTCTAATGCCATAAGAAAATATTCAATAAAATAAAACACCGGTATCAAATGAGTTCCGGAGCATCTTTAGCTAACCGAAGATACAGACAAAACACTGTAAAATATGCAATATACACATTAGGTATATGAAAGAAAAAATATAAAGCAACAAAACCGTTTTCAACATTGATAATAATAATAATAAATGTTTCTTTAGCACAGGAATAAATTACATTTTAAATATCCAGTTCAGTCCTGAAACTCTAGAGGGCACAGAATGATCTGCGGTCCTTTACATGCAATATGCAAGCGATCACATCATTACAGCATGCCACAAGCTGATTGGCCTCTGCTGATCCTACAGCCAATGAAATTGCTTGCTCAACATTTAAATAGTCTGGTTCATTGATAGTCTGGTTCACTCTGAACCCCTCCTCCTCCCCCAGCTCCACCTGTCTAGATCTGCTACAGGATTTATGTATGTATATTTATGCAGCAGCAGCGTAGCAGATTTAGTCCGCCAAGACCAAATACATTAACATTGCCATATTCAATAACATGCTAAAACGATTCCTTCATTGTAGACATGATTTAAATATTATTACAATTAAAATAACAATTCTTTTTGAATATATTTCACAACATTACTTTAAATGTTTAAATAAAAATGAAAAGCAGCTTTTGTGACCATAAGTATTCTTTTTTGAAAAATATTTAGAATAAAATTGAGAACCCAACTTATATAACAGTAGTGAATAAGGCACTTATGATTACAGTAGACTGCTGAGGGCAGTGAATTAAATAAGGAATGTTTACCAAACCTTACAAATCTAAAGGTATCTTTAATGAACTGGAATGGGTCCACTGAGAAAGGGCCTGAAGAGTGTATGAGAAGAGAAACCAGCAGCTACTGTAAATTACAGAGAAAATTACAGAAAAACACTGACACACACACACACTCTCTCGTGGCAACATACCGGTGGCACACTGTATATGTGTATGCACAGCCAATCAGAAGATAAGAGAGGGTTTCCACGACAACCAGAACACAACATTTAAGATTCTTTCTGTCTCAAAGGGGAAAAGGGCAGAGATTAGAGGAGGTTGACCGGCAATCGTTTCTAAACATGAGAGAGAGAGAGAGAGAGAGAGAGAGAGAGTGTGTGTTTGACTGGAGGTGAAGAGGACAGTCAGACTGAAGTGGCTAAATCTGGGCTCGAAGATCAAACTGATCACAGACTGATGGAAGTTCCTGTGAAACACAATCACTGGCTCTCTAGCTCATTCATGATCCAGCCAAACTCATTCTCCACATCAGGGTGCTGGAAACTCAGTGTGTGTGTGTGTGTGTGTGTGTGTGTGTGTGTGTGTCTGTGTGTGTGTGTGTGTGTGTGTCTGTGTGTGTGTCTGTGTGTGTGTCTGTGTGTGTGTGTGTGTGTGCGTGTGTGTGTGTGTGCGTGCGTGTGTGTGTCTGTCTGTGTGTGTGTGTGTGTGTGTGTCTGTGTGTGTGTGTGTGTGTGTGTGTGCGTGCGTGTCGGTTCCGCTGCAGCTTTATGCATCACTAAGTGCTGATCTATCATTTCTGCTCACAGACATATTAAACGCAGCATCTGTGTGAGCAGTGGATCAAGCTGACCTTAACCCTCCTGCTAAACTCACTTTATATAATCGTTTCGATCAGCTCGACAGAGAAAGTCAGCTCGAAACAAAGAGAGAGAGATTTTTATCAACTGATTTATTGTGTTTTTTCACTGTTTTCTAGTAATTAGGTAAGATGCAAATGTTTTGGCTATACAAATGTACAGAACACTATCCATATTAGGATACGCTGGCTTATTAAAGTGCCGACAAGGCTTAATGTCAAACTGAACGTAATTACAACCCACACGGTGTAATTAAACATTGTCCAACTGAGGACAAAAACAAATAGAAACACTGCAACTCCTAAATGAACAAAATGAGTAATCTGATTCAAAAATGATCAGGAATATTATTCAGCGTGTGCGGAGTATTTGTGTCCTTTCTTCCTGCGTCCTACTTAGGCAAGGAAGGATGATAGTCTATTCCATCGGTTCCCAACAGGGGGGTCTCGGCCCACAAGGGGGCGTCAGCGAGCTCTTTGGGGGGTCGCGTCATATTTTGAAAAGTGTTGAACAGTGACCATTTCTCGCAGAAGTCCGTAACTTTTTTTGTGTTCAAAATTGACTAAATTTATATAATGAGCGAGTACATCATGAATCCATTTTCCAAACCGTGTTTTTGTCTTATCCTGAGTCACTATGGTACAACTAAAATACGTGTTTATATTGGGACTATTTTACACTGGTCTGGGTCGTACCGCTGGTGTAGCCCAGTGCCTGCGTGACTCGTCATAGACATAAACAGAGAGAAGTAGCTCCGGCTACAATGTTCTTCCGCAAGATGCATTATTCTGTTAATAAACGCATGTTTATTAATCGCTAGAGCGCCAAACGATCATATTACATTAGCTAATTTTATTCACGATCACCTGGCTGACCAAAAAATGGGTTTTCAACGAGGTCCCAGACACCAGTCATTTTGTAATAGCCTATATTAATTATTTTTTCCCTCCACACCAGTGTGAATACTGATATTTTTGTTACTGCATTTCAAATAGGGCCATTTGTAGGGGAAAAAGAGGGTCTCAGACAAAAAAAGGTTGGGAACCACTGGTCTATTCCTCTTTTCATCCGAAACATATGCGGCTGTTCTGAATAGTCATTCACCATCAACACTTGAGCGCTTAAATTTTTTTAAGTAATCAAATGCACAAAAACAGTGCATAATCTTCGCAAAAGTGATTTACCAGTAGTTAAGAGCAACGAGAGACTGTTTGATTAACATGAATGGCAAGGACAGCAGAAGCTTTATTAGCCTGCTTTCACTTTAACACCCATACACTGTTGAATTAAATGATTGTGTTTACTAAGATACTCATGAAGACGGGCATTTTGACACACAAGTGTGCGTATTTGACCGTTCAAGTGCAGTAAGATAAGTACTCAGTGCTGTATGAGCAGCAGCTTTATGTGTGTGTGTGTGTGTGTGCACGTATCTAAGGAGCACTGTTACGCTGCTTGTGTAAATCACCTGTTCTTAAATCGCAAGGCTTAAACACGCATTGTTTCTCTAGACCGCGTAATAACTCCACACTGGTGATGACATAACGGTAGTAAAGTCTGACGTCTTCAATTTGCGATCGGTTTGTGAGATCGGGCTGTTTTAGTGATCGAGTCAGAATGTGATCGACAGGCGATCGATCGGAACATCCCTAGAAAATATGTCAACACTTTTGCATTCTCTCGCAAATATTTGAGTTCCCTGAGAAACTTTGCGACAACTCGCAAATGATTCAAACGTTTTGAGAATGCAAAAGCATTGACAATTTTTCCTCCCATCTCATTTTTTTTTTTTTTACATATTTTTAAATGTACAAAATATTTAGAAATTTGAACGTTTTGAAATTGAGAGAAGAGAACATTTTTAACTGATGAATTTTTTAGGTCTTGATTCCACTTTCTCCTCCCACAAGTCTCATTGTAAACAATAATGCTCATTATAATTAATAGGTTTGAGTAGGGTAAACTTAAAAATGACAAATTAGTTCAATCAAATCAACTTTTATGAGTATTTAGAACTTTCTTTTCTTTTGGGACTTGTTTCTTTTAATTTAGACAAACTTAAATTTAACTGAAAGTGGACTGGGCTTTCTATTTCCCAGCATGCTTTGCCATAAAACACTCAAAACGGAGAGTAAACACTACAATTAAGTGTTATATAATGTTTTTTGTGTAAGATTAATGTTAAGTGGGAGATTAATTAGTCTTTAATGTTTTTCTATGCTAATTTAGAAGAGTTTCTGTTGTGTTTTTATTATTTTTTTTTTTTGGGGGGGGGTTATCATCATGGTGATGAGTGGAGCATGAGCTTGGTTTGAGAAAAGATATATATATATATATATATATATATATATTAGTGCTGGGCAACGATTAAAATTTTTAATCGCGATCAATCGCATGGTTTTCTTGCGATTAATCGCATTGTTATGCGCAAAATTGAATAATGACTTCTAAAGTAGTGTTTTGCGCACTTTTGATTTAAATGTACTGCTATATACACAAAAGTGCAATAACTTTAAACAAATAAGGTGCTTTTATACCAGCAGTATTCCCTTTACACAGTAATCTCAAATCTCAACTTAAACATTAAACATTAAATCTCAACTTAAACATTAAATATCAAATATTTAAACAAAGCTATTTGCCACTGCCAGGGCATTACCTTTTATCTAGTTTGTTAAAACGAGTCCAGTTTTCTTGTTTTTTTTCTGAACAGGTATCAACAGGTATCTTTTATCAGGGAGCAGCAGAAACAGTCTATGTAGTAGTCAGAGGTCATGATCACTACTATATAAGTCGACCAACGTTACTTATAGTAGCTTAGGTTTGGTCATGCCATGGTTTCCCACGTAAGATTACATTAAACAGAGTAAAAAAAAACAATGTATACTTTATACTTACGCTGTTGCTGTGTAGCGCGCGTACACTTCGGCGTACCCTGACGTGCACCTCTCCAAAAATGTAACGTCAATTCTACGCGTACCGCAAGCGCTGTGATTGCTACAACCGCTCCCCGGGTTTCACATGCTCCCTGTGCATGTGTAATTGCGCGTCAACGCGGACAACGACGCAGAGATATAAATGAAAACCAACGCGTAGTCTATAGCGTATTGTCTTCGGCGTAAGTCCGACGCAGAAGTATAAATCAGCCAAGAGTGAGGTGAAGTGGTCGAGCACAAGGTGCAGCGACAAGCGGGTGCGTTCCTGTGAAACTGTTGCGGTCATACTCGCCTCACGCACGCGCCCGCGCCCGCTCGTTGCCGAAGTTGAATTGTCTATAACTTTTATAAAGGACGCGCAGCACAAATCATTAGAAGAGAGACTGATCCTCGGCTCGCTGTTAGTGAGTTTCCCGAATCTAAATAGTTATTATCTATAGGTTTTATAGGTACTATCCATAGAGCGCCTGTCATTCACTCGCGGAGCGCAACCCTTTAACTGTTCACCAGAGAGAACCTGCCTCTCTCCACTGCTTGTTTGGGTGGGTTATTTGCTGGCTGACCAACATCCCACCCCTCCTGTGATCATGGTTTGACTGTAGGCCTATGTGTATTCCGAGCCAGTGAGCAACGGACTTTCAAAATAATAATAATAAAAAAAAACGCGTTAACGTGCGATAAAAAAAATTGTCGGCATTAATTAATAAATGCGTTAACGCGATAATAACGCGTTAACTTGCCCAGCCCTAATATATATATATATATATATATATATATATATATATATATATATATTAATTGTTCTAAATTGCTGTACTCATTCAGCAAATCGCTATCCTATACTAATAATATCAAAGCATTGTTTTACCAATTAGAAAGTTAGCATTTACTGAATTAGCTAGTTAAAGCTAGCCAAATTTCCACTACTAAAATATTTAAGTTGAAATAACATGATCATTTTAAGTTTACTCAAATTAGCTTACTCAAATATTTCAAGTTAAGAGCAATTAAATTGTATCTATACAAAATAAAAATCTGCCAGTTCTGCTTGCTTAAACTTTAAATTTCTTAACATTTTTTATGTAACTGATTACCTTTTTTTTTTTTTTTTTGACACCTTATTTTACGGGTTTACAGTGTACTGTTGGGTCTGAACTGAACCGAGGTATGTGGCATCATCAACAAGGGCACTAGTGGCAGTAGTTTATTACTGTACCAATAGAACATCTCAAGAGAAGATGGTTTCACGCCATCAACAGCGAATAGGATGGATTGAACCACAGAGGAGCTCACATGAACCCCAGATCACCTTCAAGTGCGCATTCACATCACATCAACCAAGCTCTCTAATGGTGAGTGCCTTCAGACAATTAAGAGGAAGTCAGACAGAGAGAAAGAGAAAGAGAGAGAGAGACATGCTAATGTATGAAAGAGAAAACTTAATGAACCTAATTAGCTGGTATGGCTGAACGGTGGAATCCAAAGTGTCTTCATGAACCTGTCAAGAGACAAACCCAAACGAGCTTAACAAACAAATAACAGCTGCTTTCATCTGGACGAGAGAGAGAGAGAGAGAGAGAGAGAGAGAGAGAGAGAGAGAGAGAGAGAGAGAGAGAGAGATAGGGACATGTGGATGAGCGTTAATGCTGAGTATGTGTGTATAAAGCGCTCCTGATGGCCAGCGCATTACTATAAGTGCTTATAATTCAGACGTTCACTTGGTTTTGAAGTGTAATTTCACATATTTTCAGCACATCAGAAACACAGCTAGATAGAGAGGAGGAGATGGGAAAAGCAAGTCTTTTTCTGGAAACAAATAGCATTGTCATAAAAACATTTTTGAAAACAGTCATGTCACAGTGGGTTGCTGGGAAGCAGTCGTCATGACACCAGAGATATCAGATGCGCTGGAACACAAGGTCAGGTGATCACTTCTCATTCAGCGTGGTCAGCAATCTTCCCTCAAATACTGTTACAATCCATCTAGAGGGAGCAAATACACACTCAATCCATCTCTCTCGCTCAGCTCCATAAGACAGCAAATGGACTTAATGGACTTTATGTAGCTGATCTGCTTTTACATCTAAATCCATTAAAAATCAATGACGCACGCTTGCAAAGAAAGCGTACAGTTTCAATAACATTTGCAGGCGTCGTGTCAGCATTAATACTCAAGTACTCAGAAGTACCGCCCATCTACTAAAGCACTTAACACAACAGCTCAAAACCATACAGAAACTTCATTAAACAAGACGTTAGGTTTGACAATACATACTAGAGGTGTAATGATTACTCGATGTATCGATTCGAAATCTTGCTGATTCATAAGCTTTGAACTTGAAAAAAGATTAAACTGTTAATCACTTAATCAGTGTTGGCCGCTGAATAATGAAAAAAAAAACTTGAATATTTTCTCTGATTAAAGTCGTTAAGAACATTGTATTGTAAGTATTGTAAAATATGTACTGGTTTTGCACGTGTTCTAGTTCAGTTTACTTTGTTTTATGCTGGGCGTACACCTAAAGACTTTGAAAAGATTTAGAAAAGACTTTATAAGATCATCAGCTCACATCTAAAGACCTGGGTTCACAGTTTTTAGTCTCAGACTAAAGATTTTACAAACACTGAATCTTGTAGTGACACTATTTACAAGACTACAACTAGATTATTTTAGCTTTTTATTCCCACCAAATTCCTCCCATCATGCTCAGCAGTGATAGGGGGCTTTTACACTGGGCTCGTTTGCTGCGGTCCGAGCCCGAGCGCGTTTGTTCCCGGCGCCCCCCGCAGCGTTGGTCTGGTTTCACACTCAACTTGATTCTATCGAACCCTTGTGCGTTTGCGTGCATATGACGTCATCGCAAACGTGCACGGTGCATGATAGAAAACAGAACGTGGGTCAATATTGTTTTTTTCTTTTATTAATTCGCTGCTATTATGCGCAGTTGAGTGAACAATACAGGTTTGCTGTGGGTGTGTCACATAAGGTGGACTTCTGCTGCTTGCAAACAGACTATTTTGAGGAGACAGTGGATTTCCAACTTTGTTGCCCTGATCCCACGCGCAATGCACGAATAGGCTACACTGCAGGCTCACTCTCGCTCGTATCCAAGGTAAATCATCAACACTATCATCCCTTACAAGTGTTTTATTTAACTGAATACATCACAATAAGCTAAAACGCATGCGCAGGTTACTTTATTTCCTGAACAAGTGCGCACCCGAGTCCGTGTTGCTTTCACATTCACGCGAATCGCGGCACGGTTCGGGAGCAACCGGTTTTTAACCAGATAACAGACTTCTTTTCTTTTTCCACTCTGTCGTGGTATGAATGGCAGTTTACATCAAAAAGACACGGCTGCTCTGCCCACAGCTCGACAAGGCGCTCCTCTTTATCCATGGTCCATTTTCGCCTACTTGGCGCTCGTTGTGTTTCCACGTCCGTCGACATGTTACTTTGTTGTGACTGATGGCTTACTGTTTTCTGAGAACGATTTTATTGGTTGTTGATTGTTTTTCGTCACTATGACTACGCTAGGACTTGCGATAATATCAAACATGTTTGATATGAAAGACTAGAGAAAGACTGGCATAAATCGGGTCGCGGACTGCAGATTATCACCTCACATTTAGCGATCAAGACGACGGGAGCGCGCCGAGACTCCAGTAAGATTCCTAAAGACTGCCGGTCTTTAGTCTGGGACTGTGAAAATCCTTTGGTGTACGCCCGGCATTAGTTAGTTTCCATGTTTTTTCATTGAATTGATTATCAGTTGCACCTGTTCTCTATTTCATTGATTGGTTTGCCCAGTATGCATTTAAGCTGTGTTTTTTTTTCAGTTTATTGTCCGTTATCGTCACATTATACCTTTCTTTTTCTTTTTAGAGTGCTTTTTAGAGTGTTTTGTTTTGTTAAAAAAAAAAATAGATCCAGCCCATTTATTTCTGTTTATATATGGATATATGTATAGACTTATATCTATATACATCTAGACTTTTATTAGACTTCTTTTGAAAACATAAGAAAAATTCACTGGCCCCAACTTTTGAATGGCAGTATATATATATAACATGCGTCCTGTTTCTGGACTGATGACTTATTAATTTAGGAGTAATATTATCTTCTTGTTTGTGTCCATCAAAAGAGTGTTTAATTCACTGGATTGTCCAAAAAAGTCATTACCAAATTGCTATTTAAAATATAAACCTTTTTTTTTCCTGTGATATGCAGCAAAAGCAACTATATCATGATACACGCCATTAATATGGCATAAAATGACATCTACTGTGACATGATGACAGCATCCGATATTAGTGATCGACCGATATTGATTTTTTATAACCGATACCGATTATTTGCACGTTTATGTGCCCGATAACCGATATGAAGAACCGATATTTATTTACTGTTATACTTCTGTTTTTGACACAATTATTACAACACAAATGAACTGAACAAACCATTTTATTTAAAACAATCACTCCCTCCTATATAATATATAAATATAAAACTTTATATTTATACACAAATAAATAGAGGGGTCTGAGTCCAAAAAATAAAGTGCCTTTGTTTAAAAATAAAAGCTTTGATGAGGTAAAAAATAAAGCACAAAAATTATTCTAAAATACTGGGGGGAAAAATATAAATTACATGAATTTTAGTAGCTATTTTAGTAGTGTAACTTAATACTCCCAGTTAAGCAGAACTAGGTTGTAGTGTAGAAAAGTCTTTCAGCACTCTGCTCTGTAAGCCTGCTTCGTTTGTTTTCATAAATGGTAAATAAATCAAATTACAATAAAAACATTTATATTATTACATTATATAATTTATATCTAAATTATACATATAATTTATAAGCATCAGCAGCAACAATGTTAACAATAGGCAAAATAAATGTTAAAAGTCTAATGTTTTCATATGGAGAAAATAATTGACAGGGGAGTCATATCACCTTTGCAGAAATGTAATTCATTTTAAACAGTTTTAGAAGGTTTATGTGCCGTTTAATAGGTTTAAACTAAGAGTAAGGAATAATTCACTGGGTAATATTAATTCACTGAATAAAATTAGCTAGAATATAACATTGTCAGGAAAGTAACAAACAAAACAGCATATACATCATTGCATTTTCCAACTAGTATGTTATTAATTACTAATAATATTTTTGTAGGTCTAGATCATGAAATGCTTTCTGACAAAGTGCTGTTTATCTATGCATTTACACATAACTATATATAGGCTACTCAACCGCGATCGCGCGTGCAGATAATAAATAATTAATTTCCACAAAGCGGTCTATTTAGATGTGTATTAGCTAAATAATTGCTATAGTAAATGATAATATAATCTAGGGAGTTTAAACAAGATAATCTTGTCAAAAGTTTCATTCAGTGGCCGTGCTTGAGCATTCCTGATCATCAACCCAGTGAGTGCTCAGCAATATGAACGAACTTTTTTTCGAGACTAATGGTGAGCAAATACAACAGATAAACAATTCAATTCAGCGCTTTTATGTTCAACATGCACTCATTCATGTCTGTTTTATTTAATTCATGTAAAGTTACGTCTTTATTGGGGCAGGACATGACGGATTACGCTACGTGACTCCATGAGTTCGTCTCAATTTTTTAGAACCAAGCTGCATAAACTATATCAGGCATTTATGTCTCAAACATCATTTCTGCATGCCTGTTATGTTAAATAAAGTTGAATAATTAAAGCAAAGCAAGTAGAACATATACTTTACGTGTGCACAGAGTTGTTGTTGACTGATCTCCTCAGACGCGGGCTGCAATGGCGGAATTCTCAAAACGGCCAAAAGATGGCGCCGTTTATCGGCAAATCCGATATTACAAAACCGATACCCGATTATGGGAAAATGCTTAAATATCGGGAAAAATATCGGTAAACCGAAACATCGGTCGATCACTATCCGATATGAAACATGACAGCAGGAGAAACGCACGTATGTCACGGTACATGTGGAGTGTGATAGAGATGTGATCTTAACCACACACTGGCACTAACACACACTTTAAATCACGGCTGAGGACCAGGAGTTGTCAGACTGCCACAAGGTCTCTCTCTGCCTCTGATATACTGCCTGTCTCCCTCGGAGAGGTGAAGGCTTCTGGGTAAACAGACACATTTAGAGAAACACAGAAAGCTCAAACGGAGAGAAACAGAGATGAATGAGGCAGAGGAAAAGACCTTAAGGTCTGCCTTTAAAAAAAAAAAAGCATCATAAAAAAAGAACTGAAACCGAAAGAAAAGAACCGAACACACCAGCAGGTCATGAATGATGGAAACACCAAAATGGACACTATTTACTTCACAAATAAACGTTTCTGGTCTTATTGAGCATGATTTGAACAGACTTTTAAACTTTGGCCTGTAACTTGTTAGACATCAGTTATATGTAATTGAAAATGAAAAATTGTTGAGGAGAGATGTTCTGATATTTCTCTTAATCATCAAACCTTTTTGCCAGTTTTATGTGATAAAATGGACAAAAAGGTTTGATGATTAAGAGAAATATCAGAACATCTCTCAGTGGAAGTGAGATTGGCACACTGTTCACATTTTCCTCAAAAAACAAAAAGTTAAATTCATTTTTTTTCTCTCTAAAATTAGTTAATTGCCAAAAAATGTAATAAATACATCATCAACAAATATAAAGCAGATAAAAAACAGTGAGTAAATCCCGAGAAATTAGAGAGAAAGTAAAATACATGCACGAAAATAAAATATTTAGGCCAAAAGGCATGTATTCAAATTGCTTAAAATCTGAATAATCTGTTATAAATAATCTGTTAAATGTGAAAATATCCGGTTAAAAAGTATGAACATGGTTAAGATATGGTCAGCAAGCAATATTTAATTAGTTAAAAATACATGATATCAAAAGAAATTGGATTTACTGATGATACAAATTTAGTGCAGTCAAATCGATTAATCACATTTAATCACATTAACATAGAAGTTTGTGTGTGTGTATATATATATATATATATTAGAGCTTAGATTCTCTGCCCGAGCCCGAGACCGACCCGATATTTCACGCCACTATGCTCGGGTCGGGTTGGGCCGGGCCCTTGATCAAGCACGTCACGTGTCACACGCAGCGTCTCCTCCACTCGCGCGCCGTGCTATATTGTGTTGTGTACTGTAGGCCTAGCTTAAGTGCAATATGGAGCTTGAAGAAGTCAAGAAAAAAATTAAAACAGGAGAATTAACTTTGCAGAAGTATGAGGGAAAGTCAGAGGTATGGAAACATTTCAAACTAGTCGTGGGCAGTGACAACATACGTGTTGGCTTTGTCGAGTGCAAGTGTGGCGCGCTGCTCGCCTATGACAGCAAAAAAACGGGGACTTCGACAATGAACAGACACATGAAGCAGGCTTGCCATGACAGAAAGGATGATAGTCAGCCTTCAATGTCCTCTTTTGTTACTTCTCCAAGCATACCGCTGAGGGCGAGGCAAGCTCTGACAGAGAAATGCGTTGAGTTTTGCTGCAGGGACATAAGGCCATTTTACGTTGTAGGTGGCCAGGGCTTCCAGGTGCTAGCTCAAGAATGTATCAATGTTAGTGCTACATATGGTCGTGTATCGGCCCAGTCCATCCTGCCTCACCATAGCACCGTTTCCAATGCTTGCCTAAAAAAGGCCGATGAGAGGAGGGAAGTTTTGGCACAGACGCTCAAAGATGCTCTGAAGAATGGAGACGTAGGGATGAGCACGGATATCTGGACTGATGACTACAAAAAGCTAAGTTACATCGCAATAACGTGTCATTTTATCACCGACGACTATACATTAGTTGGTAAAAATCTCACCACAGCAATGTTTCCCGTGGAGGATGCTAAAACGGGGAAAAATATCCGACGCGAGATAGTGTGTCTGCTGGTCAACCAATTTGGCCTCGACCCTAGCTCCCTCAGCCGAATAGTGTGGGTAACAGATGAAGGCAGCAACATAATCAAAGCACTGGAACCATATAGGAGGCTTTCTTGTCTTGATCACCTAATTAATACTGTCCTTCGTCACGGTCTGCATGCCGACACACTGGCGCAAAACGCGTCGGATATAGGAGAGACCATATCTGCTGCTAAAGGGCTCGTGAGATATCTGAAACAATCTGGCCTGGTTGCGCAATTATCAAAGACAGTGCTACAGATGGGGAGACACGATTTAGCACAGTTTACTTCACACTCAAGTCAGTGCAGGACATATACCCAGAGCTACGGGAGAAGCTGGAGACCCGCGGTGAGCTTGAGCGCATCGAAAATATTGCACCTGACTTATTGAGCTTTCTGGTCACCTTTTTGGAGCCATTCTATAATGCCCAGAGAGAGTTGGAGGGCGACAAATATCCAACCATAAACCTGGTCTGCCTCTGGCTTGAGAGACTGAAGAGACATTGCCAGCCCTCTCCCACCGACTCTCCGCAGCAAGCCTTTGTGCGCCAGAGACATTCCGAGTTCATAGTGCAAAAAATCAAGGTGAACATTCAGCACAAAGTTGCTCTTTTCCTCTGGCCCAAATTCAACAAATTGAGGATGATGTCTCCTGTAGATATAGCTGAAGTACATGCCCACGTTCGCACCCTACTCTTGTCTGTGGAGGAAGATGCTGCAGCGACTGTCAGTGCAATGAGCAGTACTGGCTTCACACCACCAGCAGCCAGGCCCAGGATAGACTCTGACTTTGCCGAATGGGAGAACCAAGACGATGATAACGAACCAGATGAGGATGAAGTGGCCATGTACAATTCACAGAGGCATACCATGGATGACGATAGGGATCTACTGAAATGGTGGAAAGTCAATGGATTGGTGTACCCAAAACTAGCCAGGCTGGCAAGATCCATCCTCTGCATTCCAGCAAGCAGCAGCAGCAGCGAGCGCGTGTTCAGCGCAGCTGGCCGAACGATAGAGCAGAGGAGGACCGCTCTGAAACCAGCAACTGTGGACGCAATCTTGTTCTTGCATGACAACATGTAGAACCATGTAAGTAGGCTATAACTTTGTGATTCATATGCTATTATATAATGGTTACATGCAGCATATATAGCCTTGGCCTAATCAATTCCTCACACTTCGTCTACAGGCTCATACAAAGGCAGGAGGCTACCAGATTGGAGCAGAGTTTTTGCACTATAGGCCTGCGTTTTACAGGCTTTACAAATATTGATTTTGTTTAAAAAAGATTATATGTTCTAAAACTTTGTTAAATTATATTAAAGTAGCCTACTCCTAGCTAGGCCCTCCAAAGTTAATTATTTTTCATTTTCTGTGTTCGTCATTGTTCGTTTTTTTTTTTTTTTTTTTACGTTTCTTCATTCGGATCCATTTGCGATCCATTCCATTCTGAATAAACAACGCAGTTTACATGCTTTGTCCTTGTTACTTTATTCATAAAGATAATAATTAATAAATGCAAACAATAAAGGCAATACATGCCTTTCAAGTTATGTGTGCAAAATTCAGAATTAAATCAATGTGTAGCAATTTATAGAGAGTCTGTAGTATGTGTTGTAGCCATTGAATAAGCGCATTTATTTTTTATATTTATTAAAATATTATAATGTTATTTTTTTCCATCTATGTTGATTATGAAAGTGAACAGAGTAGATAGGAGGATGCGCAATATAATCAGGAGACATTGTGTGGTTCAGGCATTACCACTTCATTATGTTCTGTTTTGTAGAAAGCCTTTCTTTAAAGTGAATTTCGTTTTGTATAAATTGCATCTTAATTAATAAATTTTTCATCAACCAATTACCTGGATTTAATAAATAAGAAGCAAATATAGCAGACAATATAATCATGACATGGAGGCGCCGGCGAGCCGCGGTTACCATAGCACGTGAACTGGAGCCATCTCATCAAATTAAATCAATTTTTGGCACGCTTGTCACCGAATTTACAAATGCACATCTTGCTTGTTGCACGCGCACACATATGTCGAAAAAACATTATTAATAATAATGAATCTTTAAGAATATTTGATTGAATGCTGAATGTTGTGCTTGTTCAATTTAATAAAATTAAAACTTTCATTGTGATAATTTAAATAATTGAACATTAAATATTAAGTGGGCAATTTTTGCACATTTATTAATAGTATTTATATAAAATATATATATAAATATATATATATATATATATATATATATATATATATATATATTTATAATATATATATATATATATATATATATATATATATATATATATATATATAACACGCAGCTACCCCCTGTCAATGGTCTAGCACCCATTCAGCGCCTGCATGATGATGTAAAAATGTTCGGGTTTAAATCGGGCTCGGGCTGATAATTACAGTTAATGTGTCGGGCCGGGCCGGGCTCGGACACAACGTGCACGGGCTCGGGTCGGGCTTGATTTTTTGGGCCCGATCTAAGCTCTAATATATATACACACACACACACATATATATATATATATATACGTATATATATATATATATATATATATATATATATATATATATATATATATATATATACGTATATATATATATATATATATATATATATATATATATATATATATATATATACATACATATATATATATATATATACATACATATATATATATATACATACATATATATATACATACATATATATATATATATATACATACATATATATATATATACATACATATATATATACATACATATACACACACACACATATGTATATATATATATATATCCTAGTTTTTTTTTTTAAAACACATTCAGTTTATTAATACTATTACATAAATCCATTAATCAACTGCTGTATGAGTGACAAATATGCATCACATTAAGTTTATTAAATTATGTTAAAACCCAAATGGATGGAAACTTTGTATTCAAATACATAAAATTTCAAATTTAGGCCCAAGCATTTTTTGAGTGTGATATGAAAATCTCTGAAAAAAGATGCTGAATGAGTAGTTATTCTGTCCCCTAATCTGGTCTGTTTTGCTAGGTCTTTGACGAGACGTGTCACTTCCCCAAATCTCCTGCTCCTCCTCAGAAAAACTCACAGCGAGACAGTCCTGACAAACATTCCTGGAAGTTTCCGCAGTCATTATCTCATCCCACCACGTCTGCAAATGTGACGACAAATTACAGCCAAATTCTCAGACGCCCCTCTGACAACCGCGCAGTGATTTAATGAAGCAACTCAACCCCTGTGAGTCATCTGCCTGACACTGCTGTTTGAACGCCATGTGAAAACATAAAATGTGCGTTAATCATGGAAATATTCCTGCTAAACTCAAGAACTAATTTCTGCTATTTTGCACATTTGTGGGCCAATGTGGATTCAAATTAGGGTTGGGCGATGTCTACCAATTTGGTATCAGACGATGTCTACAGTGAAACATCGCGATGGACGATGATATCGGGAGGGAGGGGGGGGGGGGTAACATTCTCATTTTCCACTAGATATTTTCCTCTATATCTCATCAGCAATTTCGATTTCAGCAAAATCTGCAGCAGCTGACCAAGGAGCGAATGTACAGTGACGTGACATCACTGCCAGATTCAAACTGTGCTTTCGCGCTATGGCTGGCGCTCAGCCAAAGACGGACGCGCTCAGTGCTTGTCATAGGCTATATCACAACTGTTCAGTGTTTTTAACCACATAATGTTTATTTTAGGTTTCAGACATTTAAATACATATAATTTATAGCAAAACAATACATTTATAGTTTGTAAAATACACAATGGTGTCTATGGAAGCAGCAAAAACAAACCATTCAAATATATTTGCCGACAGTTTTTATTCATATCAGACACACAGTGTAAATAACTATAAAGTCAACTCTATTTTTCTCCCAGTTCACCGGCCACTTTCATGTATTTCGGGAGAAACTGATGAATTCACGCGCTGTAATAAATCCAACAGACAGGAATCTCTGAACCGCGCACAAACAAACATGACGGCGCCCATCTCACGTTACAGATCAAGATCGTTTATAAAAGTTTTTTTAAAGAACAAAACAAACTCACTTACACATATTTGAGAATCGGAATAGAAGATAGTTGATGACATGGTAAGCAAGTTTGTTAATATTTATAAATAAAAGTGCTTCATCTTTCATACAACGCTATTTTGGCTATGGTGAATCACGTACCAAGCATGAATCGTCACCATGGAAACGTGGGGGGTGGGGGGGGATCGCGATGCCGGCTAAACATCGTGATGTCTGTCAGCCATCACGATGGACGATGATATCGTCCATCGGCCCAACCCTAATTCAAATGGCCTAAAATTTGCTAATTTATTGCCTTGATTGCCTCCAATTTGCTAACTATCACTATCCTAAATAAAATCCAGTTATGCAATTAAATAATTTGATGCAAATTAAAAATGAAGCCTATGTTTAAGGCATCTTGCATTTGTTCTCTGCATTGTCAACTGTGTATAACTGAGCTGTGCCTTAAGAATCTGAATACATTTTAAAACCACTGAAAATCCTTCAGTAGATCAAGTGTGTTATTGTGGGTGTTGAGACTATGATTTACTGTGAGAAGTGAAGTTGATGAGTGTGTTTAGAGTCTCAGTGTGAGTCCAGCATTAACAGGACTGTAATGTTGAAGGATCTGAGGGCCTCTAAAACTGCAAAATTGGACTTGAGTTCAAAAATCAATTATTCAATCAGCAAGAGAAATGCATGGAAAAATACCTATGTATCCACAAATATGTAGCCGTGCCTTATTTAAACACCATCTTTTTCCATCACTCAGTGCAAGCTCACTTCACAGTGGTTATTTAAAGATACTCATATCACGAGGAATCTAACAGTCCTTGATCTTTTAAGACGTAACTGTGTTATAAAAACATACAGAGTTTCAAAACTCAGAACATTCTCCTCAGTGAAAAAAGTCTGTCATTCTGAACTTCTGTGACCTTTGAAATCAGATAAATGTATACACATGACCACCCACATTAACACATCAATGACGCCATACTGGGTGATTAGAAACTTCCTGCACAGCATGGGCGTCGGATCCATTGTATATGGGTGGGACAAGGCCCACACACTTTTTAAGACCAATGATACTGGACCCACTCACTTTTACCATCTCTAATTTAGCGCATATGTCTGTTCACTTTTCAGAGCGCCGTCAGTCAAATCCATTCCACTAGAGGAATGCCCTAGTTAATTGAACTCAAACTGAATCATTATATTTCTCAACGAGCCGCAACTGACGAAAATAACCGCCCATTGTACCCTTTCAGTCAAATATTGCGTTGCAAACATCAATAACAGCTTTTGTCAATGCTGGCAAATGACCATGGTATCAGCAGCGGGATAATCCAGGGACGTGAAGCGGAGATTAGTTTACTTGTTTAATTAAAAAGCACCAGAATACATGAAATGGCATTTACTCCAAGAACATTTTTTTGGGGGAGGACCCACACACTTTTTTTCTGCTTCTGACACCCATGCTGCACAGTTTGGTTAAATAGTAGTATTCCTAAAAGGTAGAAGGACTAATGATGAGAGTAACAGTCAGCACCTACTACCAAACATTCAATCTAGCGGATTATTATTTGTAACAAGAACCATTTCAATCAGATCTTAAAGAGGTCCTATTATGCTTTATTATCTGTTCAACTTTCATTGGTGTGTAATGTTGCTTGTTTGAGCAAATTTGAGCTAGTTGAGGTAAAGTTGAGCTAAAGCACAAAGTCCCTCCAGCAGGAGTTATTCTCTATATTAGCAAGACTGTTCCTGAACTCCCTGAAACGCCTCCATTGTAGTCTTGACGAGTTTTCTTCAGGGAACGAACACGTCACAATATTCCTCATTTAAATAATTCCCGCCAAAGGCATATGCAGAATAAAGGGGCGGGGCCTGGTTGAGTTAGTTAGTAGTGTGTTGAAACTGGCGGTTATGGTAAGGAGCGGGACATTTCCCAAAACGAGCTTGAGCGCTTGACCAATCACAACACACTGATCCAGCCGACCAATCAGAGCACAGTGTGCTTTTCAGAAGGATGAGCTTCATAGAGACAGGAACTAAACAGAGCGATACTGACAGACTGGGAAGAGAGGAGCTGCAACTATGGAGCATATCGGGAAAATAATGTGTTTTTAAACATTCAAGCATGTAAACCTGATCTAGTAGAGCTCAAAAACAACATCGAACTTTGTAAAAGGGCATGACATATCCTATTAAAGGGTCACTCCACCCATTTGCATTAAGATTTCCATTGTTAGAAATCCAGTCATACTATTGAATGGTCGTGCAACACTCTTTCATTTTCCCCTGAGACGAGAGAAATCCTCTATTTACCCTTTTCACTTCCTCCTACAATGACGCAAAAATCGTCATTTTACGTCATTGTAGGAGGAAGTGTAAAAGGGGGGGATTTCTGTGAAGACTACAAGCACTAGTTCCCACCCTTTCAAACCCGCCCATAGGGGGTTGGACCTAATGCGCTAACAGACCTATCAGATCAGTGCCAGTGCGTTTGATTTCACCGGCAGAAACTTTTTGAAAATATGGACGAAGGTACTGAATACGCAGGCAGATGCATTATGGAGGATCTGGATTTTGACGAAGTTATGGTAGAAACGGATGTTCGTGGCTACCTTTATGAGCCACAGTATAGCGATGAGCAGCTGAGGGCTATGGAGGAACGGGAGGCGGCTGAAGCTGCTGCCACCACAGCCGATGCAGACGATCTGCCTGCCGCGGACGAGGAGCCCGCAATGGCTCGAGCTGGGGCAGATTGGTGGTGCCTGTGCTCTCACTGTGCGCCAATGGACACAGAACAAGAGTCTGTCTGCTGCCGAGAATTCCAGCGGTGCTACGGAATCGGAGGATGACACGGACGTGTGTGTTGTTGCTCACCCGAGTTTCGCACCCCATATGGATAGCGGCGTCCTGGAGACCTACTTTAGAATACCTAAGGTCAACTGGCAACGTCAGCCAAAGCCTACAGGGTCAAATGGTCGTCTTTCTGTAAAGTAAGTTTATTTTCATTTTGTTAACACGCTAACGTGGCAGGTTCATTGCACACATATCTTGCAGTTTTGCTAGCTACTGTAGTGGGAGTGGTCTGCGGAGCTGAGCATTGCAATGCACTATGGGGATTGTTGTCTACAATCCACAAGCACTAAAAAGTCATTTTCTGTCTTTTATCGGCCAATAAGGTCCCAAATTAGAAATTTATGATACTATTCTACTACATATATGACCCACTTTCAATACATATTCATGTCTCCACCGGTGGAATGACCCTTTAAAAACAATAACTACTACAGTTCATTTAGTTTGTCCATGGAAATAAAAAGTATAGTCTTTGGATCATTATATATATATAACTTTAACTAAAATAGCACTAGTTCTCCCAAGTCATCCTCCATAACATCAGTTATTAAACTCTCTTCAGTTTGCCCTGATTCGACCTCATCTGATCAAACCCGTTTTAATAAGTCCATTTTAACATTGGAATATTCTGCTATGAGTGAGCTAATTAGCGTCATGAGTGTCTGCACTGTGATATTTTAACGAGCTGTGGTTATGCAAGGGCCACCATCACATCACATTCCACATTCCAGTGTGTTAGCCTAACGAGATTCCTTTATGAGGTCAGAGCTAGTGGTTACCATGACAATGCTTTGATTATGATGTCATGTGAATATAACGGTTGCATCATCAGGCTGGGACAATTAAATAGAACAGAATGTGACACAGCTCAACTCAAGCAGATATGTAGGACAGTCATTCAACTTGCACGAGTAATGATTCACAAACTAGCAGGCGAGGTCTCTAATAACCAAGATTATTTGAATAGTCAATATGTGTAATTAATATTTTCAAGTTTTAACAGAAAAGACAACATCATACAACATTAAACAGCATTCTCAATCCATTTAAAGCTTAAGTGTTATTTCTCCACTATTAGTGCTACAAAACAGAATTGCAATGACAAATAGGCCACAAAACAATACCTTTACATTCAGCTACATTGGATCTGAAAGTCTAAATTATGTGCAAAAAGATTATATTTGATGCTTAAAGAGGACCTATTATGCCCTTTTACAAAGTCTTGATTTTGTTTTTGGGCTCTACTAGATCAGATTTTCATGACTGAATGTTCAAAAAAAACATTTTTTAAGGTTTCTTAAACCTTAAATTCTTAATTGTACAGTTATGATGGGAATTTTTTAGACCAATTATATTTCACTGGTGGAGCTTCCAATCACAAGATTTTGGAAATAGAAACCAATTGAACATAAAAATGGCCTGCTACATTAAGGTTATAGAGCATTCTCTCACTTTTGGCTAAGTATGATCGCCCCCCTATGCACAAACTGGGTCAAAATCACAAACTGGGCAGGAGGTATGCATATGTTTTTGTGTGTGTGTTCTTGTCTTGCAAGAGACTGCAGTCAAACAACATCTAATCATAGATCAGCTTGCTTGTGTCTGCCTCTCAACCTTGAGCTGAACACTATCGAACTGACCCCTGAATAAGCAGGATGGATTATCTGAATGCAAACGCTTTTAGTGATTATATACAGAGAGAGAGTGTGTGTGTGTTTCAGAGGAAGCAACATTATTATAAGTGGCTGTTTGCACTCTTCCAAAACACTGCCAATGTCATTAAAAAACTTTTCCAGTAAGTTTAAAACCGTTGAGATTGAAAGAATCGGAGAGAGTACCAGACAACACTCCAGGGCATAACAGTGTCTTCCTAATGATTGTGAGAATAGGAGAGAGAGAGTGACAGGGAGGCCAAAAAATAGAGACACAGACTGAGAGAAAAAGAGTACCTGTCACACAAAACCTTCATTGCTTCTGGAAGGCAGTACCAAGAAAGCAGTATGTGTAGGAATGTTTTTGCAAGAGAAAAATCACAATTCAAAATACATCTTTGAGCTATTTCCTCAGTCTATTCAGAGCGATATGAAAGTGTGTGCATGCTGTGTGCTTGTGTGTGTCTGGAGAGAGGATGTATTCTAGTCATTTGTAGTCAGTCTCAAAAAAAGGGATGAAATGAGAAGGGTTTTTTATGACAGCAAACTCCCATGATGCACCAATATGTGACACGTAGTAGAGTATGCTCAGAACTCTTGATTAGACTCCATCTCAACATCCCTTGATATCTTTCTAAATCTATACGTAACACACACACACACACACACCCCTACAGTTCAGACCTTTGGGACTCTTTACTGAATTCTATTCACAATGATGTCTCACTTTAGATAAAAAAATACAGTAACAACCAAATAAAAAAAAAAAAAAAAAAAACACTAAAACCGTTACATGGGCATGAGGGACATTTATTTGCTGGAAAAGGTGGAGGCAGAAGTAAAGGATGTAGAAGAAGCCAGAAGTAAAGGCAGAGGGAGATTCAAAATAGAAGATGTAGAACTAGAGAAAGAATCTCTAGTTGTCCTGCTGACAAGCAGGAGGAGTTACGTACAGTAAAGAAAGGTAAAATTAGAGACAGCAATGGTAGAGTTAGCTGTACAACAGAGACAGAATAAACATAGCTAGTGCAATCAGAGAACGAGTTACAATTGTAAGGCTGTTCGTATTCGATAATCTAACTCTAAACGTGTTTGGTATCATTTGAAATGTCTAAGAGGCTTTCCCACCGGGTAGTTACAGTAACTTAGTTATAGGAACTAGCCACCAGGGAGGTTCCCTGAAAACTGACGCTACGTTTACACGACAACGATATGCTTAAAACGGATACGTTTTTCCTTAGAGTTTTCTGCGTACAAACGACACAATTGTTAAAATGATCCCCATTCACACGGACCCGTGTAAACGACTAAAAACGCTGTATTCTGCTGCCAGGCCATTAGATAGCGATGAAACACTATGGACTGAACACGTAATACGCATGCGCATGACGTCATCGTCTTCAGAGATTTGCGTTTTTGTTGTTTACACAGAGACCGTTTTCAAAAACTTGCACTTTGAAACCCGTTTTCAAAAGTTTGCATTTTCAGGCAACCAAAACGGTGTTGTCGTGTGAACAAATGGCCAAAACACATAAAAAGTTTTGACGTTTTTAGTTGAAAACGGTGTCATGTAAACAGCCCCTAAATGTTACCCTTGGGCCATTTTCCTGGTTGCATTCGCACCGCCTGTACAAACTCTGAAGTGACGTAAGCCGCACTTATTGTTGTGACTTAATTTGACGGCACTGAGAAAGCCAGAGCCTGAGCTCACAGCGCTCACATTCTCCGTCTTTATTAGTTTACGATCTGTCTAACAGTCCTGTCTAATAAATTAGATAGAACTGTTATACAAAGAAAGTAGACAGTACATGAAAAATTATTAGCTTTTGCCATGTGGTTGAGGCCCAATGTCGCTAGCTGAGCAGAAATACATAATCATGTTTCGCTTGGTCCCCTTTGCGTTGGATTTTCTCCTCAGTGTAAAGGTTGCGAAGTCCATCTATCACTGTTTTCCATGTTCATAGAGTTAGTTCATGGAGTAAATATAGTGGCTATAATCTGTGTGTACACGCTTTTTAAAACATGGCGGGTACTGGTGTTTCACGTGCATTCGGCCAATCAGCGATAACATCACTGGTAGTTCCTGTTGAAAGAGAAGATAAAATAGTTCCTCCAAAAGGAGTTCCTAGAACTAAAATAGTTCCCAGTTCCTGTGGTGCGAAAACACCAAAAATCAGGTACTTCCTGGCATACCAGACCCACATCAAGATGTTAGGTCTGGGAACTCTCCACTGGCATGCCTCAATCCGAGGGGCGGGATAAACAGTTGTCTTTCAAATTCCCTCTGCACACAATAGGATAGCGCTACAACCAACCAGAGCAATGAAGAAGGTGACGTAGTCAGAGCGACTGAGTCAGAGCCAGAGCAAAGCCGTTCTTTGTTCTTGTTTCAAAGAAAAGTTTAACTTCAAATCCTCCAGAGTCGCGGCCAAAGCCGAATCGAAAGACCGCTATTCGCCAGAAGCAGCAGCCATTCTTTGTTTTCAACTGTTGCAACTCTGTAGTCATCATGTTAAGCCCGCCCGCCGACACTATACACGATCTGATTGGCCTGACCAGTTTTGGGGTTTTTCCAGCTCGAAAGTCAGCGGAGAGTTGCTAGACTACACTGGCTGCAAAATAATTTTTGCTGCCGCTAGGGTGCGTCTAGATTTCTAGGCTAGGTACTTCCACCATTAGCTCTAGGAACTATGAAAAGGTTCCTCCGGAGCGAAATCCCCTAATGTGACTGGTACAATGGTCTCATCCTTCATGTTGGTTTATTAGTTAGTTCCAAACCACTTGTCCTATGTAGGGTCAACAGGGATGCCTATCCCAGCGCCTTGGGCCAAAGGCAGGGAAACACCCTGGAAACTAGTGTCTGGATGTATGTGTTATGGAGGACCATGTACTCTTGATGTATACATCATAAAACCCACTGAAATAAACAAGACTTGATTATGATTAGGCCTATATAATTAAAACTTTATGTATACAATTAAGGGAACAGAGGTGTCAGCAGAGGTAGATTTAGTATAAGCCCACATATATTCTGCTGTCTCACTCTCGCATACATTGACAAGAGTCACAGAGTTAATTGGTTTTTAATAAAGCTTTTAATCTCAGAACTTTGTGAGGCTTTCCAGTGCAAACCAACAACTCGGCCGATGGCCGTTACATTAGCGTGTGTGAAACATCAGCACCAACATGCTAATCGTGAGTGAAGGTTTGCAAAAGCCTTGTGCAGAAAGACTTGGTCGATATCTGATCAATATCTGATCAATAGGAAAGAGAAAGTAATCTGACAGAACAGTGAGGTCAATCCCATCTCTGGTCCGATCTGTTAAGTAGTCTGAACGTTAATTCCCAACAGAAACGACACGTGTTTGAGGTTTAGAGGGTCTGATCTATACAACACTCAGAGCAGCAATCTCAAACAGTACCTGCCAGCAAATCCTTTCTATATGTGCTGTGAATTCTTTTGTTTCACACATCGTTCATTGCTCTTTCTCATACATGAATTATTTAGCAGGTCCAGCAAAGGATATTTATCTGTCTTTAGTGACTTTAGTCCTGGTTCTGTGCCCAAGAGAACACTGCATCTATATTTATCCACAGGCATTTTACTCTCTGTGCAACAATGAGGGAAGGGGAGGAGGGTTATCCATTTTATTTCAGACTGTTAAGAAAGTGCTACAGCAATACCTGAAATGCACTGGCTGAAGAAAATAAAGAGACACAGATAAATGGATGTAGGCTTGAACATTAAAAAGGCAGAAACGCACACATTTGTGAATATTCTGCTCTTGAAATGGCATCAGTACTTAATGATGGAAGCCTGAAGAGCTCTTTGTCTTTCAATCTGTAAAAGCAATCAGTCTACACACAGGCGTGCATAGAAGACAGACAAACAAATGTGTGGAACTGAGGCTGAATTAATCCCACACGAGAGAAGAGACAAAGAGGGGAGAGTGGACGAGGGAAGGGAAGGGGTATGAAGCAAGACAAGAGGAGAAAAATAACAAAAAGGAAGACTACAGAAGAGACGAGACAGATGAAAAAAAGCAAACATGAGACATGACCCATGAACAGACCGTCAGGATGATGAAAGAGGTGCTGTCTAGATGGACAGAGCTCCGAAACAAATGAGCGCGATGAGGAAAGCTATCGTTCCTTTGTCATGCCTCGACTACCACCCCAGAGTGAGGGATTGCACTGCAAGAAACTGAAAGATGAATTGAAATCGGAGCCTTTGTTCGCAAGAATGGGGCATATCGATCAGTGGAGCTGGAAGTATGTATATGAAGACGTCTGTGACAGGCCTTTATTGATCAGGAGCAGACAGAACTGCACTCAAAGATGGAGAGATGGAGAAATTAAACAACAACAATAAGAAGTGATTGCTATCAACATGTTCACCAGACCGGACAAGAGCAGAGAGGAAAGACGAGGGGGAGAACAGGGCACGAAAAGAGAAAGACATGAAGGAGAGGAGGACCGAAGAGACGAGAGACAATGAGAGATGGGAATGAGAGGAGAGATGAGACCAGGGAGAGGAGAGAAAATGAGAAAAGAACTACAGGAGAAATGAGATTAAGTGAGATGAGAGGATGTGGGAGAAGAGAAGGACGATGAGAGAAACAAGGATATAAGAAGAGGAGAGATTAGGAGGGAGCAGAGAAGAAACCGAGACAGTAGACTAGAGGAGAAACAGACTAGAGGTGTTGCCTTTGGCTTGCTCAGTTGGGGATATTCAAATTAATTAACCAATCATACCATTGATCAGCTCTACCAAACTTGGATGTCTTTTTTCCAGTAATAAACAAACATTGTTAAGTTGTTTTGATTGATACTGTGAAGCAGCTTTGATACAATCTGTATTGTGAAAAGCGCTATATAAATATATTTGACTTGACTTGAGAAACACTGAAGAGAAATGAGAAGAAGCAGGAAAAGAGGGACGATGAGAGAAACAAGGAGTTGAGAGGAAATGAGAGGTGGGACGAGACAAGGGGGAAGAAGAGGAGAAACAAGAAAGAGGAGAGGATATGAAGGAAGGTATAGAGGAGACGAGCCGTACAACCAACCAATTTCCAGACATCTTTGTCCAAGGACAGACAATATATCACCCAATGTCAGAATGGATTTATGTATGCGTGCACACACGTCTCTTTCCTAAAATGTGGCAAATTTTGACGTTCTGAGTCATAAATGCAGATTAATCTTGATCTCATTTTGGCACACGGTCTAATCTAAAATCTCTCTCTCTCTCTCTCTCACACACACACAGAAATATAGCACTTCCACTCAAGCTCTCAGTAATGGACATCAGCACAAAGTGCTTTAAGTGAGGGGAGGAGCTGCCGTGACTCACGGTGTGTGTGCACTGGAGAAAGGGAAAGATGAGTTAGTGTGAAAGAGACAGAACCTAGCTGGTGTGTGTTTGCTGGTGTGTGCAACATGACAGTCTGCTAATGCACCATTATCTTAAAACATCACACACAGATGGTGAAGTCTCTGAGCTGAGCCCAGTCCAGGGTCACCCCCGTACCTCCTCCGCCTGCAGGGGACGCCCTCAGTGCAGGACACACAACTGCACTATACACTTATGTTCATGCCAACTCTTTGGCTTTTAAACATGATTTTCAAGTTGTTTGGTTGGTAACACTTTATTTTAAGGTGACTACTGTACTTACTTATTATGCATAATTAGAAGTAACTAACCCTAAACCAATCCCTAACCGTAACTTTACAGTAAGCACATGTAGTTCATTAATATTACTCAGTACTTACTTGAGTAAGTACAACATAACTGTCACCTTAAAGTGTAACTGTATGGTTTAAAACCCTTAGATTGTATATGTATATGTATGTATACGATACACTAAAGTGCTCAGCTGTCACAGACAGCCTAGTTATTCATGCTATTCATGTGCACTGTAGACTACCACAGGTACAATGTTTTACTAATCCCTCAGTGTGTATCAAGAGTAATGGAAACATTTTCAGTACGAGTCTTCCGGTTCTGCACGCGTGTACCGAACGACTGCAGTGTTGTTTTACCCACTGCACCCGAACTTCTGTGATGTAATTCGAAGTTTGAGTTTCCCCCAGGATGGGACAATACTGTTTATATCAATATACTTTGATGTTGCAAATGCATCTGAAAAAATAACAGTGAGCTGCTGCCGGATCCAAGTTGTTCAAAACATGACACATGCATTATATTAAGTGCATCAAACTAGCTACAGTTTAAAGTGGCTTGCCCTCGGATGCATGTTATTTAATGCATTTGAGACCTGCTTTCCTCAGCATACCTTACTGCAAATCTTACGGTTGTATCCTTATCTATAAATGTTACATTTTGATGCGAGTATTTCCATTTTGCATTAAGGCTCGTCCTCACAGCAAGCGAGTCACTCTTAAACTTCACAGACTTCACTGAACAAGCATGCGCCTCAAACAGACTAGGGCTGTCACTTTACGTTCGAAAATCGATTGCACAATCGATCGGACCAACCAACACAAGTTTTGAAAACGAAAATAGGGAATCGATTTTAACGGTCTTTTCTCGGAGCGCGTCCAGCTCGTCACGATACACCCACAGCGAACGCGCATCACACAGCAACTGCAGGCTCTGACAAACACAAATAACAGCAAATTATACTTATCCATAATGTTTCTCTTTTTACTACAAAAGTGTGAATTCTGCCGGTATTCAGACAGTCTCATGCATACAGATACAAATTCGGGCTACAATCGCCTACATAGGCAACATTTGTTTGACATTTCTAATCATAAACACAGCCATGTTGAAGACTGTTGAAGAATGTTTTTCACTGATTTTATGGAAGTCCACTCTGCTTATTGTTTTTCGAGAATGTTGCACTCCTGTTTGTCATTGTGCACGAAACTTAACGCCAATAAATCATCAGGAATATTGCTGACTTGTGCGTGTCTCAAGCGCCGTCTTTACGTTCGTCCTAATGCATGTTAGTTGTCTGTGGATTTGCCCATATTTGCAGTTTAAAATGGAAACGTCTTTAGACATGGAAAATCGATTTTACAATCGATTCAATGAACACTTATGTCTCAAAAATCGAACAGATTTTTTTCACAAAAGTGACAGCCCTAAAACAGACAATAAAATGGTAGCTCAATAATTCTCACTAAAATATACATTCACAAATATACATTTGCTTCCCAAAAGTGGAAGCGCTTCAAAAAAGTTCTTCCATTTACAACAGCACCGTAAACGGCGGTACCGCTGCACTAAAATCATACCAAACCGTGACTTCGAAATCGAGGTACGTTCCGAATAACCCTTTTGTGTCCCGCTACATCCCCACCGTTTACACTGATGCATCAACATAGAAGAGAAGTTCCACGACAACGGGATGATGTACATCAGTTCATCCGCCTCATGCCTGCTACAGACTGCATGATTTCAGCAATCCTATAGGATCATTACAAATCACACTGTACGGCACGGATCTAATAAACTTGGGTACAACTGTATGATGATGACACCTATTGAATCGTAGGATAGTATAGAAGAATAAAATGTCATTGGCATGTGCTTCAAATAAAACTTTGGCAGTTGTGATTTTTATGTGCACTGAAAAAAATGAGAGAGAAAGAATATGGACGCAGTCATGGTTTGGGAAGAGAGGCTAACTTGGGATGCTAATTTTGCAAATGGAGCTTGAGGAAAGTAGTTTTAAGTTTTAGCACCATGTTGCGTTGATCAATACGCCATTTCACGTTGCATTTTTATTGGCTAGTCAGTACTTCTCTCACTGTACGACGTAGAGCCACCGTTTAGGAGCCACGACCACAGAATGTCCACGATTGCTCATCTTTCGTCTGGGACAGCCCAAAATCATACAGTGTGTACCAGGCATTAGACAACTAGTGCCGATTTTCCCTGACAAATTGAGTCAAGTACTCAAAAACACAAACCTAATATTTCTGAACGCTTGTCTGTTGACTTATATTATATTAGTGTAAATGCTATCACACATTGAGGGACGAGTTAAAATTGAGCTAAAATTAGTTGTTGCTGAAACATGAAGCTGTGAGTAATATTACAAGTTCATTTAGTGTCAAACTAATGGGACCTGGATGCCACTCAATAACAGATAAAAGGAAACTGGAAGAAAATCGTAATTAAATTTTTGGAGCCAGATGTGGGATTGCTGGACTCACATAAACTTGAGGCTAGTTTCGAGCGGGACTAATTCATCACACTCACACATACGGAGGTGGTGCAAGACAGCAGGTCTTTGGAGGCTCAAATGATCTCCGAAAGATGGATTCCTCCCAGGAGAGAGTAATGGAGTGCAGAATGACTGATGCCTTCCCAAGGGTGCAGAGCCAGCAGTGCCGCCCCGGGACGCTTAAACGATCACCACACCGCCTCCATCTGGCCTAGGGCTGCTTAATCGAGCGAGGAGAAACTTACGTTCCTCAAGGTAGAGTTGGTGCTTGTGAGTGTGTGGGTTTCGTCTGACAGATTTCACATATGGGACTCTTGAGCCGATAAGTTAATTACTAAAAAATTACGTTTATTGAAAAATAATACACAGGGCAAAACATAACAACAGTGTGCAACACCGCAAAAACAGCATGAGCGGCACATCTGAAGTGGTATATAGCCTGTGAAAAAATATAAAAGCCTGTGTTTTTTTCAGAAGTTTAATAGCCACGGACAAAAAGGCTCAGTAATCTTTATTTTGCAAAATCTTTATCATGTTTTGCATCCTGTACTAAGATACATGCTAAAAAACACAGAAAACAAGACACACGCTGACTGAAAACCACAAAGTCTAAGGTTGCTCTGATGCAGAATTTCATTTACATAGAAGGAAAGCCACAGAGCCATCCCGGGTACAAGATTTTTATAACTGCAAACTGTTTCCATCGGAGAATGTCAGACAATGATTTCGCTATTTGGATAAACCGTTGTACAGAATTGTTGTAGACTTAATCTTAAAAAAAAATAAGTTTTGTGGCAAAATGCTATTGCTGAAAAAACTGAGAATCCGTTTTAAATCTGACTGAAACTAAACAAAGCGTGGGATACCTAAATATTTTCACCCCTTCCTTTATCAAGAGACTTAACCTCAGGTGATTTCAGTGAGATTGTTCCAGTTATAAATGTACCGTATATCACTCTGGATAAATGTGTCTGCTAAATATAGCATGCAATGTGGCATTTAATCTAATTTCACTATTAAATTTACCTCTATGTTTTTTTCTTATACTTTCAGTCTCAAAACTGGCTGTTGAGTCTGACTGATTTCAAGGGGCTATATCACGAAAACAGAATTTGCTTTTGAAATAAGTAAGTTGGATGTAGTATGTGACACATTCCAGCATTCACAAATCAAAACCCCAGTACACCCAGACCATTTACTGAACACACACACTGTCCTAACCAGACACGACGAGAGCATTCCAGCATTCAGAGTCATTTAACCGCCCAGTGGAAGTGAAAACGCAGCACGACATCAGAACATCAATCAGAAAATGTCTGATGTTTGATATACATTCATGTGGAGTGGGATTTTAAAAACCAATCAGATTTCACTGTGGTTTTGGCTAAAGAGAACAGAAATAGAAACCCACCAACCCACACAGAAAATGTCCTATCGCTTGTTGCGGTCAAGTCTGGTTAGGTCAAATCTTAAATTTCACACTTTATAGCATCGTACCTCATTAGCAGAAAAAGCAGCTGGTTCAGAAATCTTCAGCGTATTGACCACACACACTTTGCGTAAATATGTATTCAGCATTTAGCTACTGGTCCAGCTCTGATGAATGACAGCGGGAACTATGTTAGCCCATATTGATTAACCAATCAGAAAAAGGCTATTTAACATACAGAGGTTTTAGAGATACAGTAACTGCAAAAGCTTTGTTAATTTAAAAGCTCACGAACTAAATTGCATTTATTTATAATGCAATAACTCATGCATAACATTATAAAGTGTACTACTGGAGAGAAAAAAAAATACCAAAAACAAGTGCTGATAATGACCCATTTAACAGAGACACTCTCTCACTTACACACACACACACACACACACACACACACACACACACACACACACACACAACACTGCCACGTGCTACGGCCGCTTTAATAAACTCACATAAAGAAGAACTCGCTACTGTTTGAAAAGCTCTCCATCTTTCAGCAGTGCCGTGTGTTGTGTGTGTAAATCCTGTGAGGATTTCAGCTGAACACTGAATATCAGAACAGCTGTTGCTTTCTCTAATCTCACACACACACACACACACACACGCTCAAAGGATGATTACTGACAGCTCACACTGACAGCAGCTAAACATAGTATCACTCATATAGGATATTAGTACAGGAATCCTTCAACATCGATCACATATGTCAAAAACATCAAATTATTATGTTTTTTCTTTAATGTTCCTTCCACTCTAACATGGTTTTGATGCGTTTTCTGGTTTGTGACAAACAACTGGAAACTACATCACAGACCGCATCAAACTCTTCTATGCTATTATAAAATATCACATCCAAATTCCTCAAACAATATGAAATAAATGTATTTCAAATGTTCATATTGGTCTGATGTGGTTTATATGAGTTACAAATGCTGTCTTTTGGTACAACAAACAGAACTTGACATTACAAATTATCACTATTATAAATGCACTAAATCAAGACATTGTCAAAAAATGAAAAAGAAACAGCTGCACAAATACAAAAAAAAACCCAACATTACAAAGGATTTCACATTTCATTCAACAAAAAAAACTGGTATAACAACAAAAAAAAAGCAGCATGAGAAGATATCCAAGAACCTGAACTTCAACAGAACTCAGAATAACACAAGATACACCAAAACTAAGTCCAACTAACGCAAACTAACACCGAAACGGACGAGAGCACAGCGGCGAGTGTGTGTGAACGCCACTGACCTTGCACAGTTTCTGGTAACGCGGTGAGGATATCGCCATTCTCTGGAGCCGGTGTAAGAAGACCACCACTTTCTGCAGAGACGTCCGAACTACAGCCATCATCTTAACTCTCCCTGCACACGACTGCCAGCGTCTGAGAGCACGCATCCTCACCGCCACACACACACACACACACACATGCTCACGCACGCTCACAGATCCCCCACCGCCAGCCGAGCCCTGACAAACATGTCCCGCACGCGCGTCAGGAGTCAGTCAGTGCTCTCCTCTCAGCGAAAACACAGAATTAACACACAACAAGAGAATGAACGAGAGAGAGAGAGAGAGAGAGAGAGAGAGAGAGAGAGAGAGAGAGAGAGAGAGAGAGAGAGAGAGAGAGAGAGAGAGAGAGAGAGAGGAAGGATTGATACAACGAAACTCTGGAGAGCGTTCAAGGGAGTCTCTTTCAGCCCCAAAACAGCGAGTGATATGGTGTAAAGATTCATGAAGGGAATGAGCGAGGGTGACACACTTTACTGAAAGAGAGCACATCTCCTGAGAGACGGAGAAATAGAGCAGTGAGACACGTCGGAGAAATGACGAGAACAGCAATGAATCAGACTGGAGATCACTTACTCTTTCGCTCTGTGAAGATGCTATTATTATCTCGTTGTATCCTTCTGATGACCCATGACGACAAACGCTCACGAAGCCAACATCAAATCAATACTGACCTCATTTACTTTCTTAAAGGAATACTTCACACGAAATCAACATTTGTTCTGTTCCAAACCTGTGCGACTGACTTTCTTTATAGGAACACACAATTAGAAATCTAGCTCTTTTCCACACAAGTTGAAATGTCAAGGTAAAGCTTCTAAAGGGAACAAAATGTTATTTATTAGCCATGCAATAAAGTTACTGATTTGGATTGTATATTTGTATATTATAACATCACTTAAAGAAAGATGAATTATGAATTGTCAAACTGGTCAATTTTAGAAGGCACAAATTTACAAAGCACAATTATATTATCTCATAAATAATACTTAAAACACTATCAACATATTTTTACTGTGAATTTCTGAAAACCACTTTTTTTTACCACCATAAATTTAACAATATTTTCACAGTGCAGTTTCTATTTACTGAAAATCTTGAAAGAAGTGATGTCCGATTTGTATAATTCATTTAAGAAATAATTTGACTCATCTTACAAAACTGATCTGAACTGATTCATTAATCCAGTTGTACAGATTAAAATCTGGAGGGAGGAATATATTTTCAGTAAACAGCAACTTCAATTTTGATCTGTTCCTCACACTGTCATGTAACTATTATAATAATTTTATGGTGCGTTTATGTACTTCTTTTAAGCTTGAATGTGTTTCCATTCATTGTAACTGTAAAAGAGCAACCAGCAGAGTCTTCAAAATATCGTTTTCTTGTATTCCACAGCATAAAGAAAGTTATACAGATTTGACACAAAATGAGGTTGAGTATATGACGAAAATTTTAATTTATGAGTGAACTAGCCCTTTAAATAAGTGAACTGAGACCAATTTAATTTCACAAATCTCCATGTTCACAACATTCAAGAGGTTAGAAACTTGAGAATCTCTGGGTTAACGAACTCTTCTTGTGTTTGCGTCTCAAACCTCAGCCTGTCTCTCTCTGTCTCCTGATGTGAGTTTGATAAGTCTGTCTGTCTCGTCACACTAAACACTGAGCGAGTCAGTGAGATCTGAGTGTGTTTCAGTGGTACAGTGACAAAGATGGATGAGGGGAAACAAATCGCCCCAAACAACAATAAATGACGAAACACCAACCATGAGCTCATGGTGTGAACAAAATAACGTGTACATTTTTAGGACACTATATGAGTAATTGCCATTTTTCCGATGATGTTGACACTAAATGACACTATCCCCGGGCAGAACTTAATCTGGGTGAAATCACCCCTTAGTCAAAGGTTTAACAATGTGTCTAATGTCATCTTTAATCAAAAACAAAGGAAAATAAACGAAAAAGACGCTTTTACATATACATGGAAAGTTATTAAGTGTGTCTGTGAGTCTTCTCGTGAACAGTCGCTTATGGCTTACGTCAATGTAAATAATTGAGAAAGTAAATAGATGTGTATCATTATATTGGATCTGTGCGTTCAGTCTTAAAGTGACAGCGGCCTAATATACCCGTCATTAATGTTAATCAAACAAAATACAAAGAGAAAATTACTTTTGTAGCTTAAACAAAGATTGATTATATCTCATTTATACCGTGAAGACTATGCAGACAATTGATTTTCTGTACCTGAATACTGTTAGACTTACCTGAAAAACATAAAACACTGATTATTTAATTTGTATCTTTATTCAACTGTATATATCTATGCTTGTAATTTTATTATTTTCTATGCAGATTCACTCCCACAAAAAAATCACCCCAATTCTAGAGTGAATAATTCTTTCCAAATAGAGCTTTTCAAGCCATTTGGTGAAATTGTTTTCATATCAAAATATATATTGCCGGAAAACAAAAGATTGCATTGTCCAGGTTTTTTTTCTCGATATCGTGCATCCCAATTGCCCGTTGAGAAGTGATTGTGACATGAGTAACTCTCTTTCTAATGTCAATGACGTTAAACAAACACAGACATCAGTCGAGATTAAACAATTTCATAACATCAACTGCGTCAATTAAAACAAGTTTGCTTCAAAGGAAATAAATATTCTGTCCTTGAAAAACACGAACGTTGACAAAAAGGTACATGAATGGTGATTACAATGAAACTGAAAATGTCTAAGAGAAAGACAGATGTGAAAGAAAGAAGCTGAACAAAAATCAAATTGACAGCAAAAATGAGCATGTCAAAAAAGTGATTTAAACGTATACATTTGGCAGATGCTATTTATCTAAAGCCACTTGCATTCAAGCTCTATAGTTTATCAAAATGTATGTCTCCTGGGAATCACACCCACAACTTTAGCTTTATTAATAACATGCACTAACAGTGACATAATGAAAGAAACCCATGGTTAATAAAAAATGTCAAGCAACTGATTTCCACTGTATACTGTCCAGACAAAAGCAGCAGCAAAATTCATTTAAGATTTTAAGATGTGACAATTGTTGTGGCAAAAAAAAAAAAAACTTAATTGCAAAAACTTGAATCTCTTTATTTGTAAATAATAAATTTATTATATTTTTAAATGCAACAGTTCATTAAACCTTCAGAGAAAAATTCTTAAATTAAAAAAAGTTTGCTGTAATTGAGTATTATATTTTATACATCAGGCTTTTATGGCTCAAAGTATGACAGAGTGAGAATATGGAGCTTATACTTGAGAAGGAAAAACACCTCAAGTCACAAAATGAGCAAAATTGTGCAATTTAGTTTTTTATTATTAATAAAATAATGTATTAAATTATTTATTTTCACTTTTTATTTATAATATATATATTTTTCTTTTTTTCATCTGAAAGGTACGCAACTTGGTAAAAGTTTTGGCACTTGCTATAAAATGTGGGGGGAAAAATCATGGACCAAAAAATAGTTACACTTGTAATCCAAAAATATAACCACTTGTAAGTCAGAAAAGAGCGAATTTTCGAATTTCATCTAGTGGAACCGGTTGGTACTGCGCACAGACAAAATCACGCTGAAAGCTAATTTTTTATATATATATATATCAACCTCAGATTAGGAAAATAGCTTGTTTAGATTCATGGGCTTTGATTTTCTTACAGTTTTAGAGCAGAACATGTTTTGGAAAATACATATTTCATTTGCAATTTAAAATAGTATTTTATGCATTTTTCATAATAATAAACTTAAGGAATAATTGTGTATAATAAGTGTTGTCTTTAAAAAAAGACCAAACTTGAGTCTGTGCTCAAAAGCATTCAAGATTTATGACAGTTTAAGTTGGAAATTATATTTTCAGGTCTATGCTCAAAAAGTGATTAACAGGTAATAAATGGATCATAACTATTTCATAAATATAATTAAGTACCATAAAATCCCAGAAACATACAAAATATTAAATAAATAAAAATATCTAACTAAAATATAGTACATTCATTTCATTGAAATAAACAATTTCGCCATTTTTGAGCAGTTAAATGCTTACTTTCAAGTTGCTTCAGTGCAGTAAGCAATAATCTTGAAATAGCGCTAACAATATAAAGTTATTCTTACATTTACTTCTTAAAAACCAGAAAAAAACTTTCACAACAGTCACATGAACCACAAGCTAAAGGAGGATGTTTTTACAATTATACTAGTAGGCATTTAACTTATTAAAACAGTCTAAACTATCAATCAGACGACAGAAGGTCTGTAGTAGATTGTGTACAACAAGTTGATAATTTAGAGACCTTATAAATGTGTGTATCAACTATGATACAGTAGGCTTTCTAGGCCTAGGTAAAATCTTCTGATGAAATGAATTCATGTTTCAGAATGAACTGAGCACTCGGCACTCAGGATGTTGAAGTGACAATCGTCTGAACACTTCAGTGACGGCCTTCAGGAAGATTCAGCTGCTCACTTTAGTTTGAACTGACCCTATAAAGTGTGCCAAGTCCTCGCAGTGGCCTTTAAGGGTTCAAACATCTCATTTGTTGCCGAGCAACATGACAACAAAAGATGACTCAATGCTTTGCTGCGACTTCCACATTTCAGAGTCGGGATGATCCGCTTAATAAAATGACACACAAGTGGATGCTGTACTTTAGTGTATGTAGTGCATGTGTAGTGTGTGTAGGATTCTGAATGTTAGTAGGCAGTGAGAGCGGCTGAGATATCCTCCACACACTCGTGATTCGAGTCGACGGCAGATAAAGAGATCAAACCGTGATGCATGAATCTCACAGGACTATCACAGACTCGGAAAAGAACCGTCGGAGGAGGGAGAACAAAAGGAAGACACACACTCTTTCTCAGCTGAAGTGATCTATACCTTGATTACGCGTACGCTACGCTGTGGCTGACGTGGAAACAAATGAGGACCGACAGGGAGATAATTGAATATCGTTCACACACACTTTAGTGCCTGTATGTCCCAGATTTCTCTACATCACAGACGGTACGCCCATGGACCGCCCAGAGTCAACACACGACCGTATCACGCACTTCACAGAAATATACAAACACAACTGGCATGTGCTAACTGAAAATCACAAGCTCGAATCTGATTGGATGGCTTTGAGTGAGTGACTTGAGCCATCGTTTACCAGCCCTAAAATTGTGGTGGGTCATTTCACATGTTTCTTCCTGTTAAAGTGGGCAGTTCTTGTTTTTCTTCCAACATATTGGACTATATAAAGGAATGATTTATTTTTTCTCTTCTTCTCCTCCTTTCATATTGTTAAATTATTGATAATATGTCTGTTGCTCCCCCTTCCCCGTCTGTTTGTTTGAGTGGATGTTATTTTATTTCTAAAGACAATAAAGAGTTGATCACAAAAAAGTGGGCGGTTCTTGCCCAGAACGAGCTTCAAAGTTGTCTCTACTCCCACATGGATGTAAAGGAATATAAGCGAGTACATGTGAAACACAGTTCTTACCTCGAGCTGAGCCTTCAGCTCCTTGATGTGGGCGGAGTCCTGTGAAAGCCCCTCCCTCTGGGCGGAGCCTGACAACACGTTGACGGTAGTCTCCGCCTCATGGAGCCACTTCAGGAAGGCCTCGAGCTCACGGAGAGACGCCTGCAGGCTCTTGAGCTCGGTGTCCAAAGCGGCCTGGCGGTCGGACGCCCTGAGAACAGCAGCGCGGGAAAATCAGTGCTGTACATTTAACTAGATATAGATATACTTATTAACATATTCATATTTAATTAACATTTGTGCAGTTATTAATCTAGTGGTGGTAATACTCATGAAAGCATAGCTACAGGATTTTTTTTCATCAATATTATGATAGTAGCATTTATTGCGGTGAGAGTGTAATTACGATAGTGTTTAATATCCATATATGATTACAGTAGTATTCTTATACATGCATCGCTATAATTAATGAAGCAATAATTATTATAGTGTTCAATATCACTATATTATTGTGAGTATAGAGTATTGTTTTAGCATTTATTTTTCAAAAAGAATAATGAAATGTAATATTTAAAAGAGCAATATTATTAAATTAGAATTTATTAGTATTTATTTAATAATATTTATAAAAGGATCATTAATGTAGTATTTAATATCACAATATTATGTCACAATTATGACATTGTTATGGCATTCATTGTCACAATATTTGTAAAAGCATAATTATGGTAGTATTTATTACAATAATATTATCACAATAGTATTTATTGACATAGTATTTACAAATGCATAATTACAATACAATTTATTACTACATTAGTATGTTACTTTGAGTACTTTGAGAGAGAGACTATAATTATGGTAAAATGAATTACATCAATGTTATCATGGTAGTATTTATTATAACAACATTATTACAATAGTATTTATTATTGATATATTATTAGCTATTTACTACTAAATTACAGTTATGGTAGTATTTTGTGAGAGCATAATTATGGTAATATATACTGTGCCTTAGGCTGGCCACAATAAAAGGCCACTCTAAAATGGGCAGTTTTACTGTATTGTGGACAGCCTAAGGCACACCTGTGCAATAATCATGCGGTCTAATCAGCATCCTGATATGCCACACCTGTGAGGTGGATGGATTATCTCGGCAAAGGAGAAGTGCTCACTAACACAGATTTAGACAGATTTGTGAACAGTATTTGAGAGAAATAGGTATTTTGTGTACATAGAAAAAGTCTTAGATCTTTGAGTTCAGCTCATGAAAAATGGGGGCAAAAACAAAAGTGTTGCGTTTATAATTGTGTTCAGTGTATATTCAGTGTGAGAGCAAAGTTAAAGTAGTAGTGGTAATTATTATCACAATATTATGATAATATTTACACAAAATTCATAAAGCACAATGACAGAAATATATTATTATTAATATCATTACAACCATAATAATACTCTGGTACTATTGTTATTATGCTATCACAAATACTGCTGTAATAAATACTTATGGAAGCACATATTACCGCAGTACTTGTGATAGCATAATTATTATGGTAGTATAGTACCTCATTATTTGTGATAATGCATAATAACAAAGGTATTCATTACCATAATATTATTATGGTAGTAATAATTACCACAACATTAAATGCAGCAGTATTAATAACAGTTGTTGACATGTAATCATCATCTCTAAGTCCAGAAGAGTCTGTGCTGTGCTAAGTGTGATATCTGTAGACACTGAACATGTGCGTCAGATGACGTGTATGCTTATGACACGTCGTTTCAGAGAGTGTGTGTGTATGATTCACTTCCTCTCATCTAATCTTCTCCCTCTGGGTCCCGGAGATTAAGGAAAAGAACGTGTACATGAATTTGAGTGTAAATGCAGCGTGTGTGTGCATACCTGTTATTGACACCGTTCCATGCGTTGTTGAGTTTGTCCATGAGCTCTTTGACCTTGCGCGTGTCATCAGCTGCATATTCCTGAAGAAGCTGATTGGACAGCTCATTAAAGGAAGTCACACACTCCTGTCCTCGACCGAGCTCCTGCAGGAACACCTGACAACAGAAAGAAATCAATGAATATAACTACAGTCCAAACATCACAACAAAAGCACAACTATGACAATGCAAGTGGAGTCACTGTAGACGTCAAGATGCTGTTTGGTTCACGTCTGTCCGTTGTTGCAGACTGAAGGACACCTAACCTCAAATGACTTTAGAAAATCGTAGTCAACAAAGTTGAGATCTTTATTAATAACCTAAGGCAAACACTATCTACTCGTGTACAAAACATTTGAATAATATATGAATACCAAAAAATAAGCCAATGAAATTATGGCTCTAGCAGCCCCTACAGGTCAGTTGCAGTGGTGTGTGTTTCTTTCAGCAGACTCTTCAGTTCAAACATTTACACCTGTGCATGTACAGTACAGTAGTCACATTCATTCATAATTGAATACAACAGAATGCAATGATCATTTTGAGGACTGATTGATTTCTTAAATTAAATTATGAGCCTTTTTTTGTCTTCTGAAAATATTGTTTTATAATTGCTTATACTACAGGGCTGTTGAATGCTTGATTCTGATTGGTTGAGAACGTTCTAAGGTGTGCAATTATTTTCAGGGAAACGCACGGCTAAAGTAGTTTCAGGCAGGTTTGACCGCATTACAGTTCCTTATCACTGCACGTAGTTAACCGTAATAACGGAAAATAGCATACAATTCATAACAAGAAAAAAACATGCAGCCTCATGCACTTGATCTGCAATTTTCGATGTATAACTTCACAATCAATGGACACATGCAGTTTAATTTTAATAAATAAATGAGGTATATAGTCCTATCTATAATAAATAGAAAATTAAACTGAATAAAATGAATTGATAGTCCTGCTGCACGGGTTTTCGTAATTATTCCAGATAATATAACAAATAAATTGTGTGTTTCATTTACTAGGTTATCTACTGTCAATATTAGAAAACAAGAATGAACGAATGAATTAAAACGAATTGAATAAATAAATAAATAATAATATTGACGCATATGCTTTTCTGTCTCATTATTGCAACATCTCTCTCTCTCTCTCTCTCTCTCTCTCTCTCTCTCTCTCTCTCTCTCTCTCTCTCTCTCTCTCTCTAATAACTAAATAAAGCCGGGGACACACTTACTCTAAGGCCGGTTATGAATGTAATTTGATACTTATGACAATATGACAGATCATGCCCAAAAGCGTGTTCAGCGCGTTCACAGTCGGTGTTTAAGACCTGCTACAGTCGATGGAAACAGTCAGTCTTCGAATGTTTCAGGAAGTCGTAAGTGTGTCCCATCATTAGTCTGATATCAGTGGCTCAAACCTCCGTTACTAACTCTAAAATGACGTTTTGGAATTAGCAACGGAGGCATGGGATTAGATGCGTAAGAAATTAGTCCTACATACAAGAGTGTTTTAATGACAAAAACTTGACAAACGTCTTGAAATGCATCATCTGAACAATGTTTCGAGGTGTGGTAACTGTAATAATTGACTTCAGGCCGTTGAATTATTAGAAAAATAATGCACACCCGAGGTGGTAATGCGGTCACAACGCGAAGCGGAGTCTCATTTTAGAGTGCATTATTGCATTATAATTCAATGGCCTGTCGTCAATTATTTCTTACATATAATTTTGTTATATGTGGGATTTCAAATAGGGTTTGAAATTTTATTTCATCATTATATTTTATATCAAAATTTATGAATATTTTAGTCAGGTTTTTTTTATTTAGGTTTAACAGCAACTCGCAGTTTTGCAAACAGTTGCATGTCTTTACAGAGAAGAACTGAAGTAAAATCAGGCCGTTTCTGACAGTTTTGCCCCCCTGGATGAGATCCCTTCCCTCCTCACATCTTAAACACTCAAAACGTACATAACTGTGTTTCTAAGCACTGATTTGATACCTTTTACAAATTACATAAGTTGTCTCTTAATAAGCACTGAAATTATTAACCAACTTAGGTTAAAGCGGGCAGTGCCTTCTTAAAAAAATGGATGAGAAAATCCACATTACAAAAAACAAACCACAAATATGTGACATTAAAAAGTTTATAAATCACTAGTTTTTCTAAAGTAACACTGTCCAACAGCGACAAAAGCGTCTCTCTTGCCTCCCCTGAGCCCGTTGAGTTTTAACTGACCCCCTAAAGCGTGCGGTGGGTTTAGTGGGGGGTAACTGAGAATGAATGGGGGAAAGTCACGTGAGAAGAGGCAACGCCTCCATCGCGACATGATTGGATATAATTGGTAAAATGGAGATAAACATCTCTTAGCGTCTGGACCAATCAGACACACAATTATTCATTATATTTAATGAATAATCCAGAAAACTCTCTCTCCCAACAAGCAAAATATGTGTTAGAGTTCTGTGGACTACCCAGGCAGAACCAGGCCTATGATTGCCATAGCAAAAGGTTTACGAACCCCACAAAGACATGTGGGGAGAGTAAGGCCCTGTCCACATGGAGACGTACAAATTTTGTATCGTATTGGCGTTTCGTCCAGACGGATCCGGCGTTTTGGGACACTGAAACCGCTATTTTTTTTAAAACGGGTCCCAGAGTGGATAAATCTGAAAACGACACCCATGCGTTTTCGTGTGTACGGCCAATCCGTACATTTTGTGAAACGTGGTCATCACAGCACGTGTCAGCATTAGTCACACACCGCTGTCGTGTTGGGTTCGTATAGAGCGCGCAAGGTTATGCGCTGTGGCAGAATTACAGCGCCACATACTGGTCTGGCATGTATACCACATCGTTTTCAGTCGGTTTCAGTAGTTTCGTGTGTACGCATATATTTCTTGAGATGACGCAGTGTTTATGAAAAAAAAATTAGAATGAGGAAAAAAAAAAGATCGGATAGGGAAAGCTCGGGCTTTGTGTGGATGTGGCCTAACTCTCACTCCATTTCCCCATAGGAAAGACACATAAGGCCCATAAAAAGGGATTATTTCCATTAATTCATAGGCAAACCTTCTATGAATGGACATCTCCAGGACATTGTATGTAGGATTATTACCGTCTTGTATAGTATATTTTGTATTGTATAATGTTTTATGCATGCTTTATGATAGAACCACTACTTAATGTAACCTCACCGGTTTTACTTTCACTTCTACCTATTTTTGCATGATTTTTGTGTATGTGTTTGTTTAGATTAGTTTGGTGTTCGTGATTTAGTTTACTTTGATTCTGGTCCCTGCTAGTAAATTAATGTCCCTATAAAGATGCAATCATGCTAAGAAAGTTATTTTTCTGTGGCCACGAAAAATATCCTCTCTGAGAGTTGATAGACGATCGATACTGAGTGTTCGCTGGACGAACAGATTAATATCATTTAAATAAGATAATTAATTATTCATATTTCCCTTTTGAGCTAATTTGCTACACCACACAGCAACCTGTTGAAGCACCTGGCACTCAACCTGCCCACATGAAACTCAATGCTTATAAGCTTATGAAGAGCACGCATGCTTTGAACAATTTGGGTCGTCGCCAGAACGCACATATACAACTAATTCATAATGAAATTTGCTATTTTTATCATTGATTTTCAGTTTTTTGCAGCCCAAGTGATCTACAACCCAAATACAGCTAAACAATTTTTCCAAAAACTTAAAAGTTGTTGACAATTCAATGAGTTTAAATGTAGGGGAAATATAGCAAAGGATTAAAAATATGAGATGGCCAATGCAGATACAGGTCCTTCTCAAACAATTAGCATATTGTGATAAAGTTAATTATTTTCCATAATGTAATGATAAAAATTAAACTTTCATATATTTTAGATTCATTGCACACCAACTGAAATATTTCAGGTCTTTTATTGTTTTAATACTGATGATTTTGGCATACAGCTCATGAAAACCCAAAATTCCTGTGTCAAAAAATTAGCATATCATGAAAAGGGTCCCAGAGTGCTGTATCAAGGCACCTCAGTGGGAAGTCTGTGGGAAGGAAAAAGTGTGGCAAAAAAACGCTGCACAACGAGAAGAGGTGACCGGACCCTGAGGAAGATTGTGGAGAAGGACCGATTCCAGACCTTGGGGTCCTGCGGAAGCAGTGGACTGAGTCTGGAGTAGAAACATCCAGAGCCACCGTGCACAGGCGTGTGCTGAATATGGGCTACAGGTGCCGCATTCCCCAGGTCAAGCCACTTTTGAACCAGAAACAGCGGCAGAAGCGCCTGACCTGGGCTACAGAGAAGCAGCACTGGACTGTTGCTCGGTTTAGCATGAAATCAAGGTGCCAGAGTCTGGAGGAAGACTGGGGAGAAGGAAATGCCAAAAGGCCTGAAGTCCAGTGTCAAGTACCCACAGTCAGTGATGGTCTGGGGTGCCATGTCAGCTGCTGGTTTTGGTGCACTGTGTTTTATCAAGGGCAGGGTCAATATCAGGAGATTTTGGAGCACTTCATGCTTCCATCTGCTGAAAAGCTTTATGGAGATGAAGATTTCATTTTTCAGCACGACCTGGCACCTGCTCACAGTGCCAAAACCACTGGTAAATGGTTTACTGACCATGGTATTACTGTGCTCAATTGGCCTGCCAACTCTCCTGACCTGAACCTCATAGAGAATCTGTGGGATATTGTGAAGAAAAAGTTGAGAGACGCAAGACCCAACACTCTGGATGAGCTTAAGACCGCTATCGAAGCATCCTGGGCCTCCATAACACCTCAGCAGTGCCACAGGCTGATTGCCTCCATGCCACGCCGCATTGAAGCAGTCATTTCTGCAAAAGGATTCCCGACCAAGTATTGACTATTGAGTGCATAACTGAACATAATTATTTGAAGGTTGACTTTTTTTTGTATTAAAAACACTTCTTTTATTGGTCAGATGAAATATGCTAATTTTTTGAGACAGGAATTTTGGGTTTTCATGAGCTGTATGCCAAAATCATCAGTATTAAAACAATAAAAGACCTGAAATATTTCAGTTGGTGTGCAATGAATCTAAAATATATGAAAGTTTAATTTTTATCATTACATTATGGAAAATAATTAACTTTATCACAATATGCTAATTTTTTGAGAAGGACCTGTATTTGATATTGACATTTTACTTTTTATTTAGAGCCAATTAAACGTTCAGTTCCTTGCTTCCATGTGTTGCTACAATCTGACAGTCACATCAAAACTTTGCTGCTGAGCTTGAACAGCCGTCCAAAGACGCCCTTTTAATTTAAAGGTGCAGTGTGTGTTTTTAGCGGCATCTAGTGGTGAGGTTACGAATTGCAACCAACAAAAGTTACGGTGACCGACAGGAAAATATGTCATCGTCTGAGACAGCAGAGAGTAGCCAGTTCAGCAATGAGGTTTCTTTACAAGGATAAATTAAGAAATTATGTTTACTCAATTATTATTATTCAGTAAAACTATATGTTATCGCGAATATTATTGTTACTTGTTCATCATTGTGTCAGTGTTTTATTCGCTGAACTAAGCTCGCTTCCTTGCACGAAGAGCAACATAGTAACGAAACGCGTTTGTCCGTTTAGGGCCACCGTAGAAACATGTTGGCGCATTTCAATGTAAGGGAACCCGCGGTGTGTGTAGCCAGAAACTGCTCGTTCTAAGGTAATACAAATATAACGGTTCATTAAGTAAGGTCTTTATACACCACTGAAAACTTCTTTTTCAAGGTAGTGAGGAAACGCGCTCTGTAGCGCTGTGTGTTCGCTGTAGCGCTGTGTGTTCGCTGTAGCGCAGTGTGTTCGCTGTAGCGCAGTGTGTTCGCTGTAGCGCAGTGTGTTCGCTGTAGCGCAGTGTGTTCGCTGTAGCGCAGTGTGTTCGCTGTAGCGCAGTGTGTTCGCTGTAGCGCAGTGTGTTCGCTGTAGCGCAGTGTGTTCGCTGTAGCGCAGTGTGTTCGCTGTAGCGCTGTGTGTTCGCTGTAGCGCTGTGTGTTCGCTGTAGCGCTGTGTGTTCGCTGTAGCGCTGTGTGTTCGCTGTCGGCTACGCTAGAAACATGACCACACAATATGTCGACCTCCATAGAAGGAGCCCGCGGTTATGGAGATATAAATGTCTCATTCTAAGGTAATAAAAGCATAATGGTTCATTATACAAGGTCTTTATACACCACTGAAAACATAGTTATGGATCTAATATTGCATTTCTGTCAATAGATCCTCAGAAATATTACACATTGCACCTTTAAAAACAAGTCAAGAAAATTACTGATTACTGAGCAGAATTTAAAAATTTAAATATAAATACATAAAAAAAATAAAATGTAAACCTGTTATGATTGACGTGTTTGGCATTTAAAAGCAATAATGTGTATTTGAAAGTTGGATTTCGTAAAAATGTGTAGCGAGCTGTTGATAACCACATCAAATGAAAATATTTTAGAAGCTTCTTGAGCCAGAAAAAGATGTAATTCTGTCTGTAATTATAATCCAGAAATATGGCTTTTGTCCATCGATCTTATTAGGTACAGCTCCACTGGACAAGCCCACAAACATAAGAACACAATGAACCTCGTTTAAAACAGTTTTATTTATTTACTGTGCTCGGAAAATATATTTGAATTAATCAACTTTAGCTACTTATTTTGTGTTCATTTGGAAGACAAACTGTGCATGCTGAGGAAATAAATAAATAAATAATTTAAGGCAATAAGGCCTAAAAAAAGATCAGTCATACAAGCTTGAGAATTTACAAAGAAATATTGCAAGAACCTGAGAAAGAGTGAACGAGTATTTCCCAGAGAGATATCAGACTTTCTTAAAGGAAGATATAAGAGCAGGTAACATGGACTATGATCAGATTAAAGTGTCCCTATGATTCCTGCTGAAAAATGTCAATTACTTTAGCTGTAATCCACATTTATCCAATTTGATCTGCAGTTATTTAATTAGGTTTGATGATTAATCAAAATTTAAACACATTTGAAGTGTTTATTTAATAAAATATGAGACAGTTCTATTAGAAAAGCATAGTGGGCTTAATTGGAAAATGTACCTTACAAAGCCACTCCAGACTTTTAATTAAATAAAGCAATTTCATTTTGTCAGTTCCTGACTAAACATAACATGAGTTTTTACTCTTCAATGAAATACCCACTTTAGTGGAAAACTTGAATATCAATTAAGAAAACATGTACAACTAAGATTTGGGTGAGCTTAAGGTCACTTCCCATATTCATTAAATGACAAAGGTCTGATGGATTTCTTCTGTTTGCTCAACTACAAATCACACTGATCATCATATATTTCCAACACAATATGTCTTAGTTGTAAAGTGCATGTCTCTGCAACACATAACTAGGTTAGGACATCTCACTAGCTTTTTTAAATGATTTAGGAGACCAAGACCAAGTCTTGTATTATGAACTGTTAGAACAAGAGCAAAATAACGGCAAAATTGTACACACTTAGGGGGCTATACAGACAGAATGTGTTTATCCATTCCACTGCGCTTTGTTTTCATTGATTTTCAATGCAAACATGCTAGACGGACGTGTTTAGCTGTCTCACATCTTGTGCAGTGTCTCGCACATGACTCAGGATTTTAAAGCACACCGCTAGGTTAAAAGAAGTTCAACTTTTTAAAAACCTTTCATTGATTTTCCTGTTCCACTGACCTGCATCTTGCGTGTTTAACCAAATGTACGAACCTCTCACTGAGTGAAAGGTAACAATCAGAAGTAATATAGGTCAAAGGTCAAGTTCTCACCTTGTTGTCACTGATCTGTTTGGTGAGCGGCTCTTGGCTCTGTTGCAGCAGGTTATGGAAATGCATCTCGTTTTGACGAATCAGATTCTTCACATTCCGCTTCTGCTCCTCCCATTGGTCGCTGTGGCCGATCATGTGGTCCAGCTGCAGAAGCCGCGCCTCCACGCCGTACTGTGTGTTGTCCCATTGGCTGCGGACCTTCTCCACTGACACACAGCAGGAAAACGTTAATTGCTGCAGTCCATTTAAAAATGTTTATTTAATTTGAAGGATTTTTTAATCGTTTTGAATGAATGATTCAATGACTCAAAGACTGCACTTGTTTCATTACTAGAAGAATCAGTGTTTTTGAACAAATCTCTTGAATGAATGATTCAATGACTCACTCATAAAGACTTCACTTGTTTCATTACTCGATGAATCAGCATTTTTGAACGACGTTTTAACAGTCATTTGTCGCCACCTACTGGTGTAATGATTGTAATTGATAAAATCGTTATTTGAAGTGCCATTTTACTTTCAAAGGGTGATTTGCTCTATTTTGCACTACCGTAGACAGTGTTTATATCCGAACTACACACTTTTATCCCAGTACTTCTTTGATAATATGAATATTTGTAACAGAAATAACCATAATGTGTGGTTGAAAGGACTGTTTGTGAAGCTGTTTCACACCTATATATACAACTGCTCTTTCAGTGGCAGCGCCAACACAGATCTGTTCACTATGATTTAATCAAAGGTTTAATAGACATAGGCGAATCGTTGTCAATTATGAGTGCAATCACGTGGGTGTTTGAATCGAGATCACGATCTCTTAATAACGATTAATCATGCAGCTCTAAGGCAAAGACTAAACATGAAATGAAGATTAAGATGATGTATAATATGCTCACGCTTCTCTGAGATGGAGGTTCGCACATCTAGGTTGGAGGTTTTGTTCTTGATGTTTTGTGCCAGAGTGATGATGTCTTCCAGCTGTGGATGTCTCTGCTCTAGATCTCCCTTAGTCACCTACAATCACAAAACTGGGGTTTTAAAATGGCCAGGGTTTAGCGGCCCAGACGTTGTCTGTAATCGGTCAGGTAGGGGGAAATGAAATTTCAATATCTTCAAAGTGAAGGCAAACCCCCTCTCAGGTGTAATTCTGATGTCCTGACCTGCAGGCGTCCGATGGTGGTGCGGATCTCATCTTTGTCCCCCACTGTGACGATGCTGGATTTGAGCATCTGATGGATGAGGAGGAGCCAGTCCGCTAGCTCTGTGGCAGTCTGGTTGAGATCGGTCGGGCCAACCAGCTCTGGGCTGCGATGGCGCTCCTCGCTCATCAGACTGACCATGTGAACTGCAGGCGGCACACTCGCTGAGAGACACAGACACAATCCAAACACTCAATTAGATCTGGAAGAGCAGTGTGAGTGTCCATTTCACCTGTCTGCACAGCACTCACATGTGAAGTGTTGCTGAGACACTTGTTTTGTCCATGGAGACAGAGGCTGCTGTGGCGTCTCCTTCAATCTGACGTCCAGAGCTTTCCAATCTGCAGCCAGCTGTTCGATTTTACCCTGCACAAACACACACATATCATGCTCATTCTCATACACCTCTCTAATCATGTGTACTTCAGACCGTTACCATTTTGTCTATTTAAACGGGGGGAAATCCAAGATAACATCAGTAAATTATGGAGTGCCACAAGGATCTGTGTTAGGACCTCTACTATTTTCAAAATAATTCCTGCCACTTGGTTAATATTATTAGAGAACATGGAATTATTTTCCACTGTTATGACTATGATACTCAGTTATACATTTCATCACAACCAGATGAAATCTCTAAATTGCCCAAGTTGAAAGAGTGCTTTAAAGATATAAAATACTGGACGACCTTTAATTTTCTTCTCTTAAATTCAGATAAGGCTGAGGTATTACTTATTGGACCTGTTGTATTTGGTGTTGTTTGGTAAACACCATCCCGAATACAAAATCTCAACAGTAATTACTGTTTTGTCTGTCAGAACAGACAAACTGAATATGAAAACCGGAATGAATTTCAATGCAGAACATTTGTGTTGGTGTAACCTTTTGCGTCAAGCTCAATTCATTAAGGTACAATTATTTACTTTCAGGTTCATGCATTTAAAATCTGCTTTGGCATTTCACTACTAACAAAGAAAAGTAAGTGAATTGAAGCTCAGTTTAATTTGTTGGGCGTCACAAACCTTTTCCTGTGGTAAAAGTATCTGTTTCCTCTGGAGCTCGATAGAGTAAGACAACAACTCCTCCAGCTCTCGCTTCTGCTCTCGCATGGACATTTCCAGAACCTACACACACACACACACATCAGATCTCAATACTAGACAATAAACGTGTTATTCATTTATAAGATATCGTGGTTTCATTGGGATGACTACGACAACAGAACAAAACGTCCTGGAAAGCTTAAAACAAAAGCGAGAATTCACCCAAAAATTAATATTCTGTCATCACTTACTCTCCCTGATGTCATTCCAGGACTTTGAGTTTCTTTCTTCGATCGAACACAGAAATTTTAGAAATTTGTCTCAGTGTTTTATTGTTCATACAATGTAAGTTAATGGTCACAAAAACTGTTTGGTTACTAACATTCTTCAAAATATATTTTTCAGGACATAATTAAGTCAGAATAATTTAGTGTGATTTCCGGAGGAACTTTAAAGGTGTCAAGACATGAGAAGTCAAATTTGCCTTGATCTTCTGACATATTAGAGGTCTTTAAAACCAGGTTTCTAGAGGTACCATTAAAACATCCTGCAAGTTTCATAGTTTAAAACGTCCTTCTCATTATAAACAAAGCATTTATTTAATCAAGCTTCAAAAAGAGCTATTTTTTATATTGTAGGATCTGTAACATCACACAGGCAAATATATTTGCGACTGCCTACACATCACGACATCGACAAATAGTTTTACATCATCGCACCACAAGCCCCGCCCACTGGCATTCAGTCACTTAACGGCTGACATTCGCCTACAACGCGTCTCTGTAGACGCTTCAGAAAGATCCCAGCGTCCCAAACAAGTTGATGTTATATTTGCATACTGACTGGTTAATTTTTTTACTGACAAGCCTTAAAGGAGCCGCCCCTTAAAAACATAATTACAGACAGTGTCAGAATGAAGGTAGAAATTAATCGCTTTTCCGCAAATATATATATGGTCTGACCTGTCTCTCAGTGTGTGTGACGTCACTCAGAGACTCGCTGGAGATATAAACCCAGTCTCCCAGTCTGTTCATGCGCTCCTGGAACTGGCTGTAGGACGGCAGCCGGGTCTCGTCCTGGACCTGTGTGTGTGTCTGCAGACGGCCCTCCACCTCACGCACCTTATCCAGCAACTTACCACTCACCTTTAAACACACACAACGGCACTCTTAACACATCAGCATCACAGCCGTTTCACGTAAAGCAGTAGAGACAGATTAATCAGCATATAAATGACCATTCTGAGATCACCAGCATTAGCCCACAACTGAGCCTTGCTTTGACCAACAGAAGTGAGTCACGTCCAGATTTACAATATTGAATTTTCAAAAAAGTTGTTTATTTTTAAAGATTATTGTAATGAACAAAACCCGTACGAATCCTAAACTTTTGGTGGTTTCAGAGATTATCTTCTGCAATGATACAAAAGCCAATGGAAAAGTCCTATTGGGTTTTTGTGGAGGGAACCAGAGTGATGCAAAAGTACGGGTTGGCCTACAAAAATACATCATTACTGCAGCACTCTATTGTGTGCGTCTCATTTGACATCATTAAATTGTACCCACCAGACAGCAGAGTAGATGTGAAAACATGAGGGCGACACAAAAAGAAATATTAAGGTAGAGAGATTGAGAGAGAGAGAGACTTTGGTGTGTTTGTGTGCTATGGAGTTGGTTTCGTACTTTACTCCAACTGATGTTGATCTGCCTTATTTTATTCACATGCATGTCTCTGTCCTGAGGACTCAGACTGGAGTTTGACAAGATCTGAGAGCCAGTTTTATTCAGCCATGACAACGTCTCATTCTGACCATCCATCTCCTCCGTTAAGGCCTGAGAGAGAGAGAGAGAGAGAGAGAGAGAGAGAGAGAGAGAGAGAGAGAGGGAGAGAGAGAGAGAGAGTAGTGTGTTAAAGCAGACATTTTGAGGCACTAGCAGCAGTTTTAGAGAGTAATCAATTAAAATTGTTTAAAATGAAAGAGTTTTATTTAGCTTTTAAATTGATAGTGTTTTAGTGCGTGTTATTGGATGTATTTAAAGTAAATTTACACTACTTTTTAAAAGTCTGGGGTCAGTTTTTTTGGAAAACATTTTTTTTTTTAAGCAATGTTTTAAATTTATCAAAACAAAAGTGATAGTAATAACATTTTTAATGTTACAAAAGATTTCTACTACAAAATGCTGTTCTTTTGAACCTATACACCAAAAAATTTCCGTTCCGTATGAAGCAGAACAACTGTTTTTAATATTGATAATCAGAAATGTTTCATTAAGCATCAAATCATCATATTAGAATGACTTCTGAAGGATCATGTGCCGCTGAAGACTGGAGTAATCATTGAAAATGAAAATTCAGCTTTGATTAAGGAATAAATTACATTTTACAATATATTCACATAGAAAACAGTTCTTTTAAATTGTAATATTTCTCATTATTACAGTTTTACTGTATTTGCTCAAATAAATGCAGCAGAAGTGAACAGAAGTGACTTTTTTCAAAAACATTTATAAAATCTCAGCGACCTCGAACCGTTTAACGGTATATGCTTGAGTCACTAACTACTGTGTCCTTAAAACATTTTTGAATAGAACTAACTTAGATAAACTAAATCAAATATTGAAGTTCTCACTTGCATGTTTAAGTGTAAACTGTCAATCTTAAACTATGAGTCATTTAGATCATTTTGGAAATGTTACATTGTAGTCCTCATAAAATGTCTTAACTAAAAACAGCTAAATTTAGTATATAAAAAAATAAACCAAACTAGTTATCCAGTACTAAAACTAAACCAAAATTTGTAAATAGTATTAAAATAAAAATAAATGTAAAATGCAAAATAATAATAAAGAAAATGTTAAAGAAAAAAAAAATAAAGAAAAAAAGAAGAAAAAAACTAATATATATATAAATAATAGTCTCGAAAAGCCACGGCTCAGACAGTGCTTGAATACTGAATTGAATTCTCTTTCACATCTTCTTGCGATTGAACGGACTAATTCACACACAATTGTGTAAAAACGCCCATCTTTGACAGTATCCTAGTAAACGTAGTTGGTTATGTCTTGAGTGAATGTAAACAGTTAAGAAATAAAACGCATGTGTATCAGTATATTGGATCCGTTCATTTATTCTTAAAGGGGCAGCAGCCCAATAATCCTGCTGCAGTGTTTTAAAGGACAATTCTGGCCAAAAGTGAACCTGGGGTAAATAACACATGGATACCGAGTCGACCGTTCTCTAGGATGCCTTTTCATGATAATCGAATGTACCCAGTTTTAACGTTAGTTTTAGTTTAACCACACAACAATCAAACAACAAAAGACAAAGAAATCACTCACTGCTCTTGACTGAATGACTTTTATAATTTTATAAGATCCATCTACATTTAATTTATACAGTGAAGACTACGCAGTATTATTTTACATTTGATTACTTTATTCAAATTCTGTACATGAAAACTGCTGTTAGACCCAGCTGAAAAACAATTTATTTCATATTTGTTCTATTGTATTTGTGCTATATGTAATTTGATTATTTGTTCTTATTTTTATTACTGACTGTTTACTTGTCTTTAATTATGTTTTTAATAATGTTTTATTATTTACAATACAGTACATTTTAACGTGCATAATTAAGCATGAAAATATATATTTGCAAACAAATTAAAACAATGAATATGATTCATATTCTTTTGGTTTCTCTACCTAATATATTTAAAAATTACAAATGCAACTAAAATACAAGCATCAGTGAGTATCAAAAATAAAAGTATCGGTATCGGACTCGTTCTGGAAAAAGTGGAATCAGTTCATCCCTAATATATAATATAATGAATACATATTTAAAAAATATTCCTCTAGAATAGCTTGACTGTAGTAAGCTGATGACGCAGGTCAGTGTGTGTGTGTGTGTGTGTGTGTGTGTGTGTGGAACCTTGAGCTCTCTGAGGTTGTTGTCTGTGGCTGAAACGGGTAACGTCGCCACGGCAACCTCTGTGCGCTCCAGCCACTGGGTCAGATCAGCCGTCCGCTGAAACACATCCATCATGACCGGATCTCCACCCATCAACCTACACCAACATCACACAACATCAGAGACGGGTGCTTCTGCAGTGGACATGACGCGTCTATACACCCTTGTTATAAAAGCTGATTATCGTGATGTTGTGATCAGAAATTTTGCATGTACAAATTACAACCAATGCAATGCCACTGACAGCCAAAGTGACACTTCAGAGAAAAAGTAAATGAAAAACTTCTGCATAAGTGTTCACCCCCTGAACTTGCACTTAGTTGAAGCACCTTCATTACATCACAAAAAAAACAGGAGTGTGAAGACTTCATGTCCACTGTACATGTACATATTGATTTGTGATTTTGGCTGGTGTGTGTGTGCTGTGGTGATGGTAACCTGCGCTGGCGGTCGCACACTTGTCTCTGGACGTGTGTCCAGCGGTGTCTCAGAGCGTCCAGCTTGTCCTGTAGCAGAGCGGCGTCAGGGGACGACACCTGACCGATGATGTGCTCTCCAGACCCGCTCAAAACCACCATCACAGACTGATGAGAGGCCAAACCCTCCTCCAGATCCTACACACACACACACGTGCGCGCACACAAAGACACTGGGGTTAATGGACAGTTGGCCTGTGAGTGTTTAACTGATAAACATGACGTTGGCAATTCTCTTCATATGCAATTGAGGGCAAGAAATGTGCCTGACCTTAATTTGTATTGGAGGACAATTTCACATTCAACTCGCTCTCTTTCAGCACTTTCTACACACACACACACACATAGTGAGACACACACACACAGACACACACACACACAGACACACAAACACAGATACTGACGCACACGCACACACACACACACACACACACACACACACACACACACACACACACACACATACACACACACAGTGAGACACACACAGATACTGACGCACAAGCGCACACACACACACACACACACACACACACACACACACACACAGACAGACACACACAGACAGACACATAGACAGACAGACACACACAGACGCAGACTGTGAAACACACTTCAGCACGCGTGAGTGTAATGATCAATGTCCCGGCTGGAGTTTTCTGCATGTTAACTGAAGAGGAAGAGGCAAGTGTGACTCTTCAAAACACTCAATACACACATCAGTGGAACAAACATGGGCGATTGTTGCCTCTTATTTTGCTCACATGCTAGAAACATTTTTTCTTTTTAATTTTAATTGTGAGTTAGAAGTGCTTATTGCTTAAATTATCATATAATTATCCCTCAATTATCAATTAGTGACTCACAGAATGATGACTGATCTTAATTAACATTCATGATTAAAGATTACTCCCCTCTATAATTATGTTGTGTGATATATATTTTTCTCCTTCTGTTCAGAGTTTGATATTCTGATGACTTCTACATTGACATTAATGCAAGTGGCAGATGCTTTTGTTCCAGCTGTACATTTGATGGGAACCGAACTCATGTTGAGCTACAGGAGAGGCAACCAAAACTAAGAGAAAAACTGGTGATATAAAAGCACTGTAAATAAAAGTGTATGGTAGCTGAAATGTTTTATAGGGATTTGAACCTACAACCTGCTGGTAAGCAAATCTTTAACCACGGTGTCATTATAGAATGGGTGTGTGACATTTGACCTCTGACCTGTTGCTGTCCCCGAGCGTGATCCAGGTCCAGTTCCCCGTCCGGTCCGGTCCGGTCCGCCAGGATCTGTTCGGTGTCGCTCAGCCACTGCGAGAGATCCTTCATGTCACAGTGGAACTGCCTCCACTCCTCCACAGCCCTGTCAAAACACCTGCGCACACACACACACACACACGTCAGCACAAGATGAAACATGATGATATCCTGACATTACTGAATTTCATTTCTTCAATTAAACAGAACGGCAGTGTGTGTTCATTTCGACTCGCTTCACTCATTCTCAAGCGAGAGATGTATTGTAAATCCATCAGACAGACAACAGCCTCAAGTACTCAATATCAGCATCGGAAACTCATTTCTCCGAGAGTACCAACACACACGGCTGCCCGAGCCAACGTTCAAATTCATCATATGATCGCATCTTAACTCTTTCCCCGCCAAACACGGACTCTTCCGAGTTTCCGTGTTTTCACTGTTCTACCTAGAAATGCAGCGATTGATCGGCTGGTGATCGGAATTGGCCGATTGTCACGTGATCGGCGACCAAATGCACTCTGGCGCCGCATGATTAACATCGCGCAACATCAGTATCACACGTGCACAAGGTACGCACATGTAGGAAACCTCGTCAATTACGGCCGTTTCACACCGCAAGCGTGAGCAGCGCGTATTTTTTCCGGCGTGCATGTTAATGAATGAGTGCGTTCACACCGGGAGCGGGAGCAGGAGCATCGAGCAGGAGCAGCGCGAGTTTCAGCGCAGAGTCTATTTTTGCTGCACTGCTCACGCTCAATTAAAGTGAAGCACACTTTTGATGGACAAAATAAAAGTGCCCAAAATGCACAGAATTTGCATGTCTGGTGTGTTTTAACAAGAACTGGAGTTGGCTATGTCAGAAAAGAAAATGAATTTTCTTTTTGAAATGAACACATTTTTTTTGTTGTTGTTTTTTGTTGGATATTGGATGTGAAAAGAAGGAAACAGTTCTTCCGTAACACTGCACTTGTGTGTGTGGATGTAGATGTGTGTGAATTTCCCACACCAGGAGTCATTTATATAGTTCTATTTTATAGCGATTACTGTTCAATAAATGTTCTGTGCAAATGTTCTACTAAAGAAAAGAGAGAAAATAAATATTTGTGTGTGCTGTAAAGTGGTTAGAAAAAATGAAATTGAAATCGGCTAAAATCGGCAGGTCAAACTCAATGAAAAATCGGAATCGGCCTAGAAAATTGTAATCGGTGCATCTCTAGTTCTACCAGTGGGGGCGCTATGGCTCATCTTCTGAAAGAGTACTGCTTTTTGCTCAAAATGTTGATAAAAATAGAATACATGAATTTTTTTTTTTGTTTGTTTCAGGGTTTGTTCTTACTTTTCATATATTGCATGTTTAGATATTCATACAACAAAATATTCTAGGGACCATGACATTTTTGTGCAAATGATCAAAAACGCTGGCGGTGGCTGGCAAAAAACGCTGGTGGGGAAAGAGTTATTGACATCTTAATATCCGACAGATCACTATGTGCAAAAAAGCATGTAAGTATGAGCTAATTCTTAATGTTAATTAATACCATAATAGTATTTAAATAATAGTGAAATCACACTGCAGTGTGTGTTGTGTTGGTGATTCTGGTGAGCGGTTTTGGCTGATTAACCCTTAAAGACCTAAAAAACATTTTTGGGGCGCCAGACTCGTCTGTACTTTTCTTTGCTTTTCTAAAAGTCATCAGGTGCCATTTATCATTTCAAACAGGACAACTTGGCATTTCCATCAAGCTCATTTAAAAGTTTTACATTTATGTTTCTGAGAATGGATGAATTTACCAGAATTAAGAAGAAAGAAAAAAACACCAGCAAAAGTTTGTTTTGAGAGTTAATTTCCTTTAGAGAGTTATACTAGGATGTTTTAGACTTCCAGATGACATTTTGTCTACATGTAACAATCCCCAAGCAAGTTATTACAACATTTTTACAGGAACTTTTAGTGAAAAACTGGTGTTTTTTATTTACTGACAATGTAGATGTGTCTCAAAAAAGTTCAGGAACTAAAGTAATTAAAAGCATTGTTATATAATAACACTGAAGCAATGACTTTCTTGGATCCGTCAGAATCGATTCCACCGAGACATTGTGCAGCGACTCGTTGTATAAATGTCAATGCCTCATCTGATGTGTGCCGCTATTGTATACTTGTTGTTTGGTTTGTGATGTTATGCTTTGTCAGAGAGAAAATCTGTTATTTTGTGTATTTTCATGCACACAAAGACTATTTTCACTTTGTGTTTGTTCAAATTTCCAAAGAAACATGCTAATTGCTGGTTCAAAAGACCAAAACCTATGTTTATTGGTTGAGTGAATGACAGTTTCAACCAATCTGGCCACGGGGTTGGGACTAAGCATAAACTATCATTCCTGTTTGACTCAACAACAAACCGCATGGGTTTTTTGACGAATCACCACTGATCAAAACATGATGACGTAATCACTTTCACTACAGAGCTTCTGAATGTCCGACTATGTGATACCACTGAAAAGTCGGTAAATATCCTCTTTTTGAAGCATACAGAGTGGATTAGTGGTTCAAAAGTTATTAAACTTTTAGGAATAATAGTCCTGTTTAGCCGCGGATCTGGGTCTTTAAGGGTTAAATAAAGAAACTGACCTGCTTAAACTACTAAAACAGTGGAACCTGCTGTTTTCATAGTTAAACTAGCTGAACTAGCAGCCATCTTCATCACAAATACTTCTAACGGAGTAACTGGAGCAGGTTTTTATCAGTGTGGAGGCTGACTGTGGTCTTTAAAGCAGGGAAGTCTGTCAGCGGGAGCTCGATGATACTGGGCGAGTAACTGGGTCACATTTCTGTCTAACGTGTGGAAAACTTCTGACAGAGACGAAATCCTGCTCACCTTCCAGAAGAACCTGCCTCTTACATTATTAACTTTGAGTTTTCAAGTGAATCTCAAGGAAACATGTCTGGGTCATATTTCAACCCAAAAATCTTAGGAAATATATAATGAGTTATATTTTGTATGAAAAAAATCAAGCTTATTTTATGCCTAGTTTTGCATTATGACATTATATTCATGACAATCATATATTGTCCAGTAATTACCTTTAACATTAAAAATTATTTTTGACTTCTTTGCAATTATAATTCTATAAATTATTCCCACTAGATTCTAAACAGCCATCATCCTGTCCAGTGAATTAAAAATATATATTTTTGTAGCATTGTTGTTGTTTTTGTGTTAATTATATACTATCATAGTTTCTAATATTTTGAATTTGCTTGAAGTCTGATATTTTCAGTTTACACAAAACAAAATTAAATGTTTGCAATTCTGTAATGTGCTTTTATCATTTTTTTAAATGTTATTATATTATTTAATTTCCTTTTATTTTACTTGTAATTTTAATTTTATTTCCAATCAGTAATTTCTGTCCTTCAACTTAACTCGGTTAGTTTCCAAGGCAACACTTACATTTTTTTTAATATTTATAATTTACTTTCGCTTTATTTAAACTAAAATGTTTTAGTTAACAACAATAACCCTTTTTTTTGTAGAATGGAGAATTGAAGAGGATGTGCTTAACTGTCAAGATGATAATGATGTCATAAAAACAAATTTTTTCGTGAGATATGGCATATTCTTGGCACTATGATGTTTATTTATTGGCTTGTTCTACAATGTAAAGCCATTTACTAAAAAAGAAAAAACTGATTTAATAAAAATATTTGTTAATAATCTGTAATAATTAGCCTTGGTGGAATTATTCATCATTTTAATTTTACTTTAAGACGTCTATTAGAGTTTGATGTTTTTCAGACGCACGCTGCATCAGTATTAATGAAGGGTTCAGAAGTGAGATGCTGGTCTCGGTTTCTCTCTCATCCTCATACATTTATAATATCCAGGGACTAGAAACATTTCTCTCCGGATTCTCCTAGACTCGGAGCCCAAGCCTCCACAGATATTGAGGGGGTATATCCCTCTCCCAACTAAATTCAGATTAGGTCGTGGACTGTTATGGCTTTTTAAATTATTACATTTGCCGCCCCCCAATTCTGAATGCATGGTTACCTCCTCTCCTGGACTCCTCCATTAGCATGTTACCAATGGGCAAAATAACATTAGGAAATCTATCTCCAAAAATGAGGAAATATAAGCCAAACTCTATCAATACCACTGCAAACAACACACACACACACACACACACACACACACACACACACACACACACATACACTAAATTCAAAAGCTGTATAATTAAGAATGAATAATCACCTTCCTCACAACTAAAGACGTTACAGTGTTCAAAACTATATCCATCATTGGTTCATTTAAAGGTGCAATGTGTACAAATTTTGAGTATCTATTAACAGAAATGCAATATGACATCCATAACTATGTTTTCAGTGGTGTATAAAGAACTTACTTAATAAACCGCAATGTTTTTATTACCTTAGAATGAGACATTTATATCTACACAACCGCGGGCACCCCCTTCTATGAAGGTCGACATATTGTGACGTCATGTTTCTACCGTAGCCGAACGCGAACAAACAGCGCTACAGAGCGCGTTTCGTCACTACCTTGAAAGAGAAGCAGCAGAAAGCTAGAAGCTAGCCATAAACACCGTGAGTAGTGACTTTTCCCTTGTCAGTGGTGTAAAATATGTAGTTGGATTGTTTCATGTAACGTAGTTCTTCTCCCTCGCTGTGTTATGGCTTTGCTATGTGGGGATAAATGTGCTGGTTACGTTCGTGAGACAGCTGATTAGTACTCTTGTCATTGACCGTAAAACAGTAATGTTACAGGAATCACCAACCCGTCGATCGCGGTCGACAAGTCGATCTTGGAAGCATTTTAAGTCGATCGCGAAGAGTTTTCAAAATCAGAGAAAAAAAGCCTATTGTGTGTAGTAAATGGTGTCTAGGGGATGCGGAGGCGCGCGCACTATTACAATCATGCCATTTTTGCCGCGCGCACCTTTGGCCTCATGCAGACGCGTCGAGTTTAAACAAGGCTTTACACTTTAAAACCAGCTCAGCCACAGTAACAGCTCATATTTAGCCAGCTAAACTTTTACTACCCTGTTAGAAAAAATATATAGTTGCATATAGTTTCATGTGGTTCTTCTCCATCGCTGTATTATGGGTTTGCTATGTGGGGAGAAATGTGCTGGTTATGTTTGTGAGACAGGTTATGTTTGTGAGACAATCAGCTGATTACTATTATTATATTATATATTAAGACCCTTGATCCTCACCTGACTATGGCTTTGTAAACTTTATCCATGATGTGGTTTATAATGGACTGTGGTACAGAAACAGTGACAATGTTACACACTCTTGGCTTACTCTGGCTATTCTCTGCTGTCTCAGACGACGATATGTTTGTCCCGTTTTAGCCACCGTAGCTTCTTCAAAAGGGAGGGGTGAGCAGTGGGCTGAGCCCTTAGTGCAACTCGCAGCCGAACCGCTAGATGTCGCTAAAAATCACACACTGCACCTTTAATAATTATCAACATCAGGTGATAATCAGGTTCACTTTGTGACTATGGGCTAGTAATGGGCGATAGAAACGATATGTAATATAAACGATACAAAATTGGCTTATGATAGAGATTTTAATCGCGATAATGCATGTTGATGACGCATCTAGCCGCGAAATCCATTATTTGGACTTGGTTGGGATTTAAGCCGTCCGACACGCAGCAGCAAACTATACTCTGTAGAGTGTGTGTGTGTGTGTGGCAACAGCTCCGGCTGAGAGAGGTCACATGACTAATCTGTTATACCACCTCAAAACGAAACATGTCACTGAATATCAGCATTCCCTAATTCACAGTATCCGTTCCTTTATTAACAAGACACCAGTTCTCATTTCATTAAGAGAACAAAATGTTTTAAACCAAATGCGTTGCATTAGGCTGCAGGTAAGAAACTTTGTTTGAAAGATGTTTTTATTTAAAGTATCTGTGCATTACACAAAATAATTTTCTTCGCCTTATACTGAAAGTTTTTTCAGTACAGTGTCTGTTCCTTAACTAAAAAGACACCAGTTTTTCCTGTTCTCTGCATCTTGGGTGGCATTTAAGAACCAAGGACTTCAACTAACTAAGTGTAGTGCCTTTTAGAATGGTTGCACTAAAGGACAGAAACCCAATACTTGAGGCTTTTTCTTTGCTAAAGTCTCTGCAGCTAGTGTACTTGAATTTTATTTATCTGCAACATTATGTTGTATAATTACAGTTTTTCACAATAAATGTTCTCAAAACTACATACAACGTTTCTTTCTTTCTTTTTTAACAATTACATTTAGCAGTTTGGTTAATGTTCTGAAATGTTTCTATTATAATTTATATATCACGATAAATACATCATTATTGCAAGAGGCTGCAATGTATATCGCAATATGGATTTTAGGCCATATCGGCCATCCCTACTATGGGCCATAACGGGGAGATGCAGAAAAGCAGGGAATTATGGGAGAATGCAGAGTCATTCGGGACTCACCCTTTCCTCTGGCTGTACATGCGGTTGACTCTGTCCCACTCTGAGTTCAGTTGTGTCAGGGCATCAGATATCTGTGCCATTTCCTGTCTGGAAGCTTCCAGAATCACATCGGGCTGGCGCTCATTAATCACTTCAACCTGCTCACCCAACCGCTCCAAACTCTCCTTTATACTCTACAAACAGAGACACAGAGAAGTCAATACAACAGAAAACACCCATTCCTCCACTCAGGGTTGTCTCTATATCAGACTTCTCATGAACAGGAAGTTATTATGGTCAACGGTGCAGCTTGATAACTTTACATGTAGATTCTAGCTTGACAATCTAGAGTTTTGAAGTAGTTTCCCCAACACTTGTACTAGTATATTGATATTTGGACGTGATGGACACTGTCTAACCCTGAGCGTGTCCTCCTGGCTGGGGAAGTCCTCAAACAGTCCTCCGCTGAGCTCTGAGGAGTTCAGGAGCAGCTCGTTGTCGGCCATAGCCAGCAGAACCTTATTAATGTCCAGCAGATAGTCGGACGGGGAGACGGATGCGCTCCCCTCGTCCTGAGGAGAGAGGGATGACTCTGATCTCTGCGGAGGAGAAGACGATGACTCCAACACAACTTCAACAACTGGCTGAGTTCTGATGATATGAAGCTCCTGCAGAGAAACAGAGAGAGAATATAGTGAATATAAGAATCTAGCGTGATGCATTTGGTGCTTTCACACATTCAGCCTATGCTAACAATGTAAAAGCATTTTGTTAATAAGATCTGATGTGGAAATGTCAGCAAATCAGCTGTAAATGCTGTAATGTTGCTGTAATACAGCTGAAAATATGGTGTTGAAATTTGCAGTCGTAAACAGATGTAGCATAGCCTTAAACATTTTTGTAACATTGCATAACAGCCTTGACATAGCCGTATAATAGCATAACACGGCTTTAAACATACTGTAACACAGCTGTAACAAAGCAATAAACAAATGTAAACTATGTTGTTACAGCCTTAAAATAACCAAAGAATAGCTTAAAACTAAAACAAACATAGCAGTTAAAATAGCCATAACAGCCAAAATACTGTTGTAATAAAACTGTAACAGTTGTAAACACTGTTGTAGCACAGCTAACACAGTCAAAACATTGTTTTAGCACAGCTGTAAAAATAGAAAGAATAATTTCTGTTGCACAGGCAAAAAGACAGCTGTAAAAAAGCCGTAATTGTTGTAAACATTGTAAAATAGCCATAATACAACTGTAAACATAGCCATTATCATTATGGTGTAACAGCCATAAACACAGCTATAACAAAGCCATAACTGCTGTAAAAACTGTTGTAACATCCATCAATATAGCTGTAACAAAGCCGGAACAGCTGTAAACACTGTTGTACCATCCATAAATATAGCTGTAACAAAGCTGTAACAGTTGTAAACACTGTTGTAACATCCATAAAAATAGCTGTAACAAAGCCGTAACAGCTGTAAACACTGTTGTAACATCATTAATATAGCTGTAACAAAGCCGTAACAGCAGTAAACACTGTTGTAACATCCATAAAAAAGCTGTAACAAAGCCGTAACAGCTGTAAACACGGTTGTAACATCCATAAATATAGCTGTAACAAAGTTGTAACAGCTGTAAACATAGTTGTAACATCCATAAATATAGCTGTAAAAAAAAGTCGTAACAGCTGTAAACACTGTTGTAACATCCATAAATATAGCTGTAACAAAGCCGGAACAGCTGTAAACACGGTTGTAACATCCATAAATATAGCTGTAACAAAGTTGTAACAGCTGTAAACATATTTTTAACATCCATAAATATAGCTGTAAAAAAAAGTCGTAACAGCTGTAAACACTGTTGTAACATCCATAAATATAGCTGTAACAAAGCCGGAACAGCTGTAAACACGGTTGTAACATCCATAAATATAGCTGTAACAAAGTCGTAACAGCTGTAAACACGGTTGTAACATCCATAAATATAGCTGTAACAAAGTTGTAACAGCTGTAAACATATTTTTAACATCCATAAATATAGCTGTAACAAAGTCGTAACAGCTGTAAACATTGTTGTAACATCCATAAATATAGCTGTAACAAAGCCGGAACAGCTGTAAACACGGTTGTAACATCCATAAATATAGCTGTAACAAAGTCATAACAGATGTAAACATTGTTGTAACATCCATAAATATAGCTGTAACAAAGCCATAACAGCTGTAAACACTGTTGTAACATCCATAAATATAGCTGTAACAAAGCCATAACAGCTGTAAACACTGTTGTAACATCCATAAATATAGCTGTAACAAAGCCGTATATTTAACGGTTTGTTACTGTGAAAGTGGCTTAAAACTCCCAGCGGGCCTTGCGTGTGTGACATGTTAAGAGTGCATGAAATGACCTTGTGTCGTGTCTGGAGCAGCAGGAGTCTCCTGTGGATGTCATCTCTTCTCTCCTCATCAGGAACACACAGCAGAACCTCCTCTCCTCTCCTCAGCACCTCCTCAACATGTGCTTTCTCCTCTGCCAGCTACAACACACACACACATCAATGCTTTTATATAGACGTCTGCTGTTATTGGAGCTGATGTTCAACACTCCTGTTGTGTTTGGCTCAATTCAGCCCCTATTTGATTTTGTAACTGCTTGAAACACTGGTTCTACTATTTACTTACTTTGGATTTTGTGAATACTTTTCAGTTTGGATCAAGAAATGTGCATGCAAAATTTCAACACATTTGAACAGACTTATGAACATACAAATTTTGTTACAACTTTTGTGTTGGCATCATATTGACCCCTCCACTGGTTTTCATGCTATTGGCCAAAAATCAACACTTTGAAAAACAGCAAAGAGTCAGGTAAAACATAAAAAATAGAAAACTTTATTGTATCTTGTCAAACACCAAAATATGAAGTATATGAGAATTTGTTCAATTTAATACTCAAACTTTACTCAAAATCGAAGACTCGTCTTCTGAATCGTCCAATCCAATGTCCTGAATCATTTCTTTATATAGTTGAGTTAAAATTCTCAAAAAAAAAAACTTTTTTTATGTTATGTGTGCGTTACCCTCTCGTCATCAGGTGTGTGTGTGTGTGTGTGTGTGTGTGTGTGTTACCCTCTCGTCATCATGTAGCTAATTTTGTACATAAAAAAATTGGGGGCAAATTGACCCCTAAAACAATAGAATTTTTAAGTTTACTTTGACTCTGACAAGCTACAATAGAGATTTTCTGATTTTACATGAATGTTTTTTTTTTATATAGTGTCCAATGTCTAATTACTTTATTTTGTTAGCAAATTATTAATTATTATTTTACTTTTTGTGTGTGTGTGTGTGTGTGTGTGTGTGTGTGTGTGTGTGCATTACCCTCTCATCGTCAGGTGTGTGTGTTTTGTCCTGTTGCTCCAGTGCTCTGACAGTAGCCTGTATGTCTGACTCGAACAGCAGCAGCTGTGAGGAGGAGAGAAGAGGAGCAGATCGAGCATCTACCAGCTCCTGCTGTGGATCCTGTGTGACCTCCAGACCAGCAGACACCTGCACACACACACACACACACAGTTAGCACCCACTGACGAGTGTCTGTCATCTCAGACCCCAGTGAGCGCTGGCCTCTAACCTGAGCAGAGCTGATGTGCTGCGCCACCTTGTGGAAGGTGCGGTTGAGGTCGTCTAGTTTGGGCTCCACCAGTTCTCTACACGCAGGACCCCTGCTGGTCATCAACATCACTGCCTGATCACGAGCACTGTCCACACGAGCACTCATGCCCTCCAACTCACACAACACAGCCTGTCAGATACACACACACAGTTTTAACAACAACATGACGTCACAATTAAAAACTGACACTAATGCCTCTGCTAATACATGTCAATGTAATTGTATCTTGTATATATATATATATATATATATATATATATATATATGTATATCATATCCAGCTGAATATTAAGTGTCACCCAAATAAGCCGAGTCTGTGTGTGTGCTTTGACCTTGGTCATTCTCTCTTTCTCAGCTGCAGGTTTCTTCTCCATCTCATCCAATCGTATCTCAGTCTGATAGAGCCATGTGCTGATATGAGCCAAATTCTCATCAAACATCTCCACCTCACGCCTGTGATTCTACAACACACACACACACACACACAGGACATGAGACAGCATCTCTAGCTAATGTTAATGCGCAATACAATAGGAAAAAAGTAGCGCCGTCAACAAGTTATTTCATTTAATAATTATTTTCCAGTTAAGTGTAATTAGCCCATAATGTTCATTTGTCCATTTTTACCTCTTTAAAAATGTGCATCTAGTACTGATGCATTTAATTAATCTTTCAAAGATGTGGGGAAAAGGTCAGATTTTTTTTTTTTTATTAATAATAATATTTATTTAATAAGATAACAACCGCTGAAAACAGAAACACAGGCTCATCCGGGTGAAGTCAGCAGCGCTATACACTTGATAGGAACAGTATCGTGGACTCGCTCTCTCTTGTTTCACACAAACGCAGATGCTGCCATTTTGCTACTATTGTGTTGTACACTGTTGGATTATAAAATACAAACAGGTACGATTTTAAAACCGTTTAATCTGAAATTAATATCTCTTATCTGCACAATTATTTATGTGGTGAAATGCGGTGTAATAAGTGGTGTGACTGTATGCCGTATCTCTTAATTGTCCGTCTAGTTTGAACTTGCCGCTGAAACTGCTCTCTCCGCGGAAGCTTTGCGTTTAAAGAGCTAATAAACATAACTCAGATCAATAGTTTGTGTCTAATTATTTACATATGTGGCGAGTAGCCGTGTAATAAGTGGGATAATGTACATCCAGCTGGTTGTTATCACAGAATAAACCCCCTTCAGGCTGATGCAAGACCTTCACATCGGGGTCCTGATCATCCTGTCGGGATTTATTCTGAGATAACAACCGGCTGGATGTACATTATTTCTTACATATACTATTTAAACATACCATAAAAAAATAGTATATTAATCTATATCTATCTATCTATCTATCTATCTATCTATCTATCTATCTACCTATCTACCTATCTACATATATATATATATATATATATATATATTATATTATATTATATGCTCATAAGTGACATTTGTACCACTACCACCAGACCAGTACCACTTTGTTGTTAATTAAATTCTGCCAGACAGACAGCTAATGACTGAATCATCCCATGTGAATGAATTTGCATATAAATTAATAATTATGAAGGTTTTCCCCCATCATTTACTAAATGATTACAGTTGTGTGTGTGTGTGTGCACACGCGCGCAAATTTTTGTGTATGTGTGTGTGTGTGTGTGTGTGTGTGTTTGTGTGTGTGTGTGTGTGTGTGCGCAAATGTTTGTTCGTGTGTGTGTGTGTGTGTGTGTGTGTGCTTGTGCGCATGTGTTTGTGTGCCACTATTCTTCTAATCGGTCTTTATAAATCACGGAGCACAAGATGAAGCAGCTGGAATATTAACCTGAACGAGTGCACTGTGGGTAAATAAGTTTAACGTTACCTCCAGCAGTCCTACTGAAAGCCAGGCTCAAACACACTCACCAGAACAGCGCTGAGCCAGTCCTCCACCAGTGTGTGCACTCGTTCCCAGTCCTCGTTGAGCTCGAACAGCTGCTCCTCCAGCTGAGCGTCGCTGCCCTCCACTAACGCCTGCAGGGCGGCGCTGTTCTCCGTCACCACAGACAGATCGCTCTTCCTGCGCTCCGACTCCTTCAGCAGGCCCTGCAGGGATACGCTCTTTAACACACACACACTCTGTGTCCAAAAGAGACTCCATCAAACACACTCACGTTGGCCCATGTGATCTCGGAGTCGATGTCAGCAGGCATGTCTCCTGTGTTGAGCTTCTCTTTGAGCTGAGCCTCAGTGTGTTTCATCCAGGCCTGCAGGGCGGCGCTGTCCTTCTGCAGACGCTGAGACACACACAACGCCTTCTCCAAATCCTGCTTCCCCTCAGTCACCTGATCACACACACAAATTTGATGGCAAATTGAAGTCAACATGAAATTGCTTCCTCAACCCATTTTACTTCCATAATGCGACATATTTCTGAGTGAAAAAGTAGGGTGGGGCTTGATATTATCCACTGATTGGGTGGTGAAAAGTGGAAAAGCAGAGGATGTGGAGGTAGCAAGCTAACATTTCTTGTTCATATCTAAAACCTTAAATTGAAAAAGCACAATTTTAAAGAAAAAAATATGTTATGCTGCTTTTATAGCGGTTTTAAATGTGTGTGTGTGTGTGTGTGTGTGTGTGTGTGTGTGTGTGTGTGTGTGTGTGTGTGTGTGTGTGTGTGTGTGTGTGTGTGTACCTGAGCTCCCAGCTCATTGTAGAGTAATTTGAGGGCAGTGAGCTGCTCATCCATTCCTTTAGGATTTTCCGTCTGCTGTTTCTGTACGATCTGTCTTCCCGTTTTAATCACGGTCTCCACCTCCAGTTTGACCTCGCTCAAGATCTTATACAGCTTCTGCATTCATAAAAACAACACGCTTACATGAAGCACAGGCACTGTGATGAAGTCCATGATGAAGATGTTTAATGTTTTTGAAAGAAGTTTCTTCTGCTCACCAAGGCTGCATTTATTTGATAAAAAAACTGTAATATTGTGAAATATTATTACAATTTAAAAAATCTGTTTTCTATGTGAATATATAGTAAAAAGTTATTTATTTCTGTGATCAAAGCTGAATTTCCAGCATCATTACTCCAGTCTTCAGTGTCACATGATCCTTCAGAAATCATTCTAATATGATGATTTGATGCTCAAAAAACATTGAAAACAGTTATTTACATTTTTATTTCAGGATTTTTGGATGAATAGAAAGTTAAAAAGAACAGCATTTATCTGAAATAGAATCTTTTGTAACATTAAACACTACCGTTCAAAAGTTTGGAGTCAGTAAGAATTTATCTTAAATTTTTTCGGGGAAAGAAATAAAATAAATCAATACTTTTATTCACCAATGATAAATTAAATTGATCAAAAGTGACAATAAAGATGTTTATACTGTTACAAAAGATTATATTTCAAATAAAAGCTGTTCTTTTGAACTTTCTATTCATCAAATAATCCTGAAAAATTGATGATAATAATAATTAATGTTTTTTGATCATCAAATCATTATATTAGAATGATTTCTGAAGGATCATGTGACACTGAAGACTGGAGTAATGATGCTGAAAATTCAGCTTTGATCGCAGGAATAAATTGCATTTTAAAATATATTCACATAGAAAACAGTTATTTTAAATTGTCATAATATTTCACAAAATTACTTAATTTAATTTAAAAACAAAGTGCAGCTTTGGTGAGCAGAAGAAACTTCTTTTAAAAACATTAAAAATGTTACATATCTTACAAAACATTTGACTGGTAGTACACACACACACACGGTGTATAAATAATGCTAAAAGAACACTGGTGTGTTTTCTCACCATGCATCCGGTCAGGTGTGTCTGTATCTCCTCTGGCTGCGTGTCTTTCAGGTCCAGGATGTGAAGTTCAGCTTTAGCACTGTCCAGAATCCTCTTGCAGTCCAGCATTCGCTGCTCGAAGTTGGCCGGTTTCTGGAACAGCTGGTATTTCGTACTAATCTCGCGGAGCTTCCGCTAAACAGACAGAGGTACACGAGATACACCTTAAGCTGGAATACAATAAACATCATTCAAATACTAGGAATCAAACACATGCCGACTTTGTATATGGTTAGAGAGAAAAACTGAACATCATACACTAAACGACTGAAGATCACACACGAAGAGACTTTCATGTTGTTCTGAATACAAAAGTCATGCATAAACATGTGCCATGTGGATAGAAGACGCGTGACAAATGAAAACAAAATATAAAAAAATGTATATCCTTAAAATCCAAATGGATGGAATCAAAGCCCATCATACGCAAAAATAAGAACATCTGAGGACTTTCTGCAACTAGAGTTGACTGAAAAATAAGGCAAAAATCGGGGCAAAAGTCATGCAGTGTATTTCAGCCTTTAGGTTAATATTTTTATAATTATTATTTTAAGTTAGAGCACTTAAATTACTAACTAGGTATAAAAATTAATACTAAAACTAAAAAAATAAGTTTTTACCTAATAAAAAAATTATACAAATTTAACTAAAATTAAAAAGAAAACTATAAGCTAATTCAAAATATTAATAACATTAGTAGAACTAAAACAAAAATAAAGCAAAAAAAGACAAAAAGGCACATAGAATTACTTAAAATTAAACTAATTTAAATGAACTGAAAATGTAAACAAAACAAATTCAAAATATGAAGAAAACTATACAATAGTATATAAATAATACTAAAATAACACCTGCATAGAGTGATCTCAAAACCTGAATATCTAAGATTAATTACTAAAGTACCAAGTAGTATGTACTCGAAGCGAATACTGCATTCAGAAAGGAAATGATGCATTCTACGGAGCCCCGTAAGAGACATGCTGATGGGAAATGTCAATGCCTTTGCATTCTGTCATAATTAAATAGTTAGGTAATTATATTGTATAGAATTTGCGAGCCGCTATTAATATGCTATCGCTTTTGAATGCACCTTCGCCTTTTACTTTCGCTTTCCAATCCGCGATCACGCGTATACTCTCTGTGTATAAGGAGCGGCGGTACTCACCACACATTCTACAAGATAAAGGTCCTTGCACACGGAGTCCAAAATATTCACATGCGTTTTTCTGTACTCGTCATTCGGTGGCTCGGAATTGTCAAAAGACGTCTCAAAATGCTTGCTACGGATATAAAAAACGCAGAAAATTTAACCCGATCCGAATTTTTCAGTGTGACAGTGTTTAAACGTGATTGATAAAACGCGAGGGCGTATTTATTTTTTAAAGTGCTAAAATTTCGGACAAGAACCTTAAGATTTGTCTCCTGATGAAATCTGATGTACACTAATGTAACCGAATACCACAGCAAGCCTAACCATGTCCCGTTAGGGGCTCCGTAGAATGCGTTATTCATTTTCCGTGCCTTTCCCAATTTGGATTTAGGCTTCGGACACATCCCTAGTATACAGTGCAGAATTATGACCAATATGCAGTTCCCCTCCCGTCCTGCGGGGGCAGTGTTGAGTCTCACCTGTAACTGGTCCAGTTGGGTTCCTGCTCGCACTGGTTTGCCCTCTGGTGCGGTCGAAGGCACGTTTCCCACATTCCTCCTCCTCAGATCTTCCAGTGTGGCCTCATGGGCCGCGATCTCAGCCTGAATGGCCTGAGGAGAATATTGTTCAAGTTAAAGGCCAAAGAGTAAAGAATAAACACAAAGTTGTTTTACAATATATCTGTTATTGAAAATGCACTACCAGTCAAAAGTTTTGGATCGGTAAGATTTTTTATGTTTTTAAATAAGTCTCTTCTGCTCACATAGGCTGCATTTAGTTGATTTAAAAAACAAAACAAACAAAAAAAACACTAATATTGTTAAATATTATGACAATTTAAAATGACTTTTCTATTTTAATATATTGTAAAATGTAAAACCTTCAGAAATCATTCTAATATGATGATTTGATGCTCAAAAAACATTCATTATTATTATCAATGTTGAAAACATTTGTGTAAAAAAAATATTTGGGATGAATTCAAAAGAACAGCATTTATTTGAAATAGAAAGCTTTTCTAATATTTTACTGTAACTTGATGAATAAAGGTATTAATTTATTTTATTTCTTTCCCAAAAAAAAAAAATGATTACTGACCGTAAACGTTTGAACGGTAGTGTTTAATGTTACAAAAGCTTCATATTTCAGATAAATGCTGTTCTTTTTAACTTTCTATTCATCAAATAATCCTGAAATAAAAATGTTCAACATTGATAATCATTGACCATCAAAAACATTTAGCATCAAATCATCATATTAGAATGATTTCTAAAGAAAGTAATGATCACAGGAATAAATTACACTTTACTATATATTCACATAGAAAACATCTGTTTTAAATTGTAATAATATTTCATAATATTATTTTTTTTTTGTATTTTTAATCAACTAAATGCAGCCTTGGTGAGCAGAGGAGACTTCTTTCAAAAACATTAAAAACACTTATCGATCCAAAACTTTTGACTGTTAGTGTATGTCAGAAAGAGTGTGTGTTTGTGGTGTGTGTGTTCACACCTGGGCTTCCTGCGGCAGCTGGAAGGCGTCGACGCGATCTGTGAGGTAAGACGTGAGTGTTTGGTCCAGCTGTGTGAGAGACGTCTGTAGTGTGTGTAAGGCCGTCTCGTTCTCCCTCAGAGTGCCCAACTGCTGCTCCAGAGACACCTGACGTGCAGCGGCCTGCAACACACACACACGAGTGTAACGTAACTGACTGTCAAATGTGAATCTGAATGGGTTCTGGGGAATCGTTTGATGTATTCAACACAAACACACCAGCTGAGTCAGTTGGTCGTAGCGCGAGTTGAAACTCTCCAGCTTCTCGCTGATGAGCTCGTCCAGAATCCCTCCGTCTATGAGAGTCTGAGCCAGCTCTCGAATCTGAGTCCTGTTATCACCCGGGTGTCGCAGAACACACTCCACCGACTGGAAGAGACACACAACATGAGTCCCGTTTAAGGGCGGGTTCAAGTTCAAATTCTGTCATTAATTACTCACCCTCATGTCTTTCCAAACCTATCAGACTTTAGTTCATCTAACAAGAAGTCTTAGTGTGTGTGTGTGTGTGTGTGTGTGTGTGTGTGTGTGTGTGTGTGTGTGTGTGTGTGTGTGTGTGTGTGTGTGTGTGTGTGATTTCTGTCCATCCACTGAAAGTCTATTCACCCAAAATGTACACAAAGCACTGAAACGAATCATGCTTGCTTGATGCGTGAGAACCAAAGAGGTTCATTCCCGTGTGTCAAGTACAATTGAGCTTTTGTTCATGTTCGCTGATCTTTGTTTATATGTGAACAAAAACCTAAATTCATATGGAGCAACCGAGTCTCTTCAGAAGACTTGGATTAAAGCGCTTCGTATGGATTTATTCTATAATCTCTACATGAACATTTTGGGTGAACAGACCTTTTCAATGGAGGGACAGATTTCACTCAGATTGCATTATTAATGTCTTCAAGTCTAACGGGTTTGGAACGACAAACCTGAGCCGATTCAGACGTAATCAAAAAACATATGTAGCCTCATTTTATTTAAGGTCAATATGGCAGTATTGACTACGGCAATTGTCAATATTATGGTGATGTTTGACGCACAGCAAACACAGAAGTTACTTTCAAACCAGCTTTCAAAATCTGCGTTGGAAAATATTTCGGCTTCATGCAAAATTCCCAGTCACGTGGATTCCCATTGAATCGACTGGATTTCTCCATGGTAACCGTGACTGTTACCTCCAGAGCCGCGCTGATGGACTCGCTGATTTCCGGGACGCTCTCGGTGGCGTGAACCTGCTCCTCCAGCGAGTTCAACCAGCCAGACTCCACATCCAGATACTGCAGCAGTTCAATCCAGCAGGACCACACCTCCTGCACACCACACACACACACACACTTCAACTCAAGAGACCACAGGAAACAATCAAACCGTGTGTGTGTGTACTTGTACAAATATCTTTGTGAGGACTGGTTTGTGTTTTAGACCAGCAGAGTGAGGACAAAGAGAGTAAAGTGGGGACATTGTCCGGTCCTCACTTTCTGAGACCCCTTTAAATGCCTGTTTGAGGGTCAAGACTTGGTTTTAGGGATCAGGTTATAATTAGGGTTAAGGGTAGGTTTAGGGTTTGTGTTAGGTACTTAGTTGAGATGGGCATGGGTTAGGGTAAGGAGCTAGAGATTGCATTGCGTCAATGAATGTCCTCACAAAGATAGATCAGGGTTCGTACACCTTTTCCAAGGTCAAATTCAAGCACTTTCAAGGTCCATTTTAAAGCTTTTTCCAGCACCTTACACCACCGTAAATGACATAGTCAAAATTATTATTTAGTGTTTTTATCACATTAAAAGAGGTAATGCTATTAACAGCCAAAATTGTGTTTCGTAATAGCAGAAGGATCAGATATTTAAGCAAATCACAAGTTTTATTTTTTTCAAAATGTATCACTAAGTAGATAATGCCTATGAATAATACTTTTCATAATATTAATGTCCAAATATTGCTTCCCAGATAATATGATTTTCAGGCTGTAAAACTGAAGTAATTTCAAGGGCTGAGAATATGAAGACAGGATTTGAACAGAAATATTTTACAGGCCTTGGTTTTGGGACACATTCTTGATATAGACAAGGTTTGAACAAAATCTGAGACAGTGCAACAACCTGTAATTCAATTTTAACCCAGAAGACTCTGACAGTGCACAGGCACCTGCCTGATAAATAGCCTATATTAATTAAAATAATTTTTTTTTATTTCATTGCCAAGATATATACATTTATCTACCGGAATAGAGCAGTGTAAATATTGCATGAGGCCATCCTCAACCTTACAGTCGGCTACTTACACTCCATCTGACACGATTTCTGTTCAGCAATCAACGATTGTTGTTATGCACTGGGCTAACGTTTCCAGGTTTTAATTTGTGGGTAGTTAACGTTACAGTTACTGGGCTGTAACTTTGGCTATGTTCACTGCATATTCCACAAATGAACGTGCCATAACCGACATCCAATACTAACATTACATTATCACAACAAGTACTCAGTCACTAATGGCCCTTTCAGACAGGACGCGGATGCGTTTTGTTGCTGAGTCGACCAAAGCGGAGCGCAGCCTTGGCGAGCTCGAGCGCACGCCACGGTCAAAGTTAAAAATATTTCAACTTTTAGGGCTGCGCTCTGTGGCGATTACCCGCGTGGCCAATAAACACGGGGCATCCAAACAAGCGCGGAAATCAAACTGAAAACTCCGCCTACTTTTGCTCTGGCCAGCGTAGCGCAAATCGCTCTGTATCTGAAGAGCTACATTTTATTTCTCCATTTAATAAACAAACTATTCAGTCAGATAGGTATTTGTTGTGAAAGAAATACAGTTACAATTTCAAGCATTTTCAAGCATTTTATCCAAAATTTAAGCACTTTTAAACCTTGAAAACACAACATCAAAATTCAAGCATTTTCAAGGATTTTAAGCACCCGTACGAACCCTGTAGATGTACAAGAGTGTGTGTGTGTGTGTGTGTGTGTGTGTGTGCGTACCTCAAGCGTGTGGCACTTGCTCTTGAAGCGATCGCACAGTTTCTGGTAGTTCTGCAGGACTTCAGTGAGCTCAGGGCTCAGGTCAGCATCACCACTAGAGGGCGTCTTACTGATCAACACATTAATGCTGTCCTTCAGAATCTTCACACGCACTTCCTTCTGCAGCACATCCTCTTTAGCTCTCTGAAACGCATCAAAACAAAGCTCAGTAAACAGTTCAACACACACTTGCGGGCTCTTCACGCCCTCTTGAACACTTGGACCAAAGTTTTGGGACAGTCCCATGTATCAGCACCTTCATCTCCTGCAGCGCCTCCTCCAGCTCCTCTGGGCTCTTGTACTCAAAGTCTCTCATGAGAAACTCCTCGTCCACTTGAATCATCCACTCGCGCATCTCCGCCACGTCTTTCTTCATATTCGTCACTTTCTCCTGACCTTCACTCACACGCTCCTCACGCCTCAACAACTGCAAGCAAGATTGAACATGTTTTACATTGACATCCGCTCAAGAAGGGCATGTTGGGTTACTGATTGATTCCCACACTGAGTTAAGAACCTGTTTACTGAGCGCGTCCCAGCGTCTCTGACTGTGGTCTAACTCGTCCTGTCCCCAGCGGGTCAGAGCCGGTGTCGAGCTCTGCTGAACGGCCGACACGTTCTCTGCGATCTGCTTCAGAGACGAGTCCACGCTCTCCATCTCACTCACCAACTCCTGAACACACACACAGAGACCATCACGAACTCAAGCAGATCAACTCATAACCAGGTCGAGTCCTGCTGTTTAACCACCTGAACCAGATTCAAACTGATGATGCACACAAAATATTCTGTTTCTAAACACTTTTTGAGGGCTGAAGTCATTAAGCGAAACAGTGGCATTTCATTAATGCTTCTCTGCTGAAGCGCTTGACTGGCTGTGTGAGTGTGTGTTTCATGAACACAAGGTGGATAAGCTACAACACGTAAACATGTCAGCTGTCTGGACACTAGATCTGGGTGGACAATATCCATTTCTCGCTTCAATGGATCTCCATTTTGATGAAATGCCTGTGCTGTTCAGTTGATGCGTGAACAACTTCTCTAAACATTTTTTATAGCGGTACTTTTGATATGAAAGAGTCTGAGCTGCGAAATTCTGTCGTTCTGCAAAACGTTGTATCGACGCTCTTTAATGCAGCGTGACGGATCGCTGCAGCGCTTCAGTTCAAGCGGCTCGTGAACTGATCATCTTTTACTCTTTACTAGGGATGCGCGGTATACCGGTACTGCAAAAATACCGGTATATATTATATTTCAAACGGTACAATATCAAAATTCTGTTCAATTCGGTATTTGATGCGCTGCTGTTTCGAAGTTCACCGCTAGGCGGCAGTGCGCTATCTAAACTGACGCGGGTCATGCGAAACCGGCAAACGGTGACAGAGGAACACGATGGATCAAACCGAATCAAACGAAGCTCATTCGAATTTCTACACGCCCGAAATTAATAAATAGAGAGAGCAGTATGAGTGAAATAAGGCATTACTTTGCCTACAAAAGTCATGAGAAAAGTAAAGAAACAGATCTCAATGCACCACTCTACAAATGCTGAGGCAACACATCAATTCTGCCTCACTTGACTCGTCAGTTGCTCATCTTGACTTGTTCAAAGAGTTAAGAGATCGACAGGTTAGTCCATCATTCAACTGATTTAATTTAGACTTTTATTGAACACTGAACAGCGCACATATGTAAGAGCTTATCAATTATATGATACGGTAAACACGAAAGCTCAAATCTCCTTGCATGACACGCTAGAACCAATTCAGTTTAGGTCTCATCATTGTTATACTTTCAAACAAAATTAATTGAATTTGAATGAATAAAGAATAAAAATTTGAATAATATTAATTTTAGTATTAGTGATAGTAAAATGAATGGCATATTAGTGCCGCTGTGGCGACCAAAGCAGAGAGAGAGTAGTAATATGAATATTACTAATGTTACTATTAAGCTACATTTGTCAACATTCATTAGGTAACCTGACCTAACAGTATTATAGCATTTATTCATCTATATCAATCAGTAATTAAATGACCTAAAAAATTAAATGTACTAATACATGTTTAGCATGTTAACATTACTTTATGCAATGCATTAAACTAATATGAACCCAAACAGTAACCAAACCAAGATGAATAAATGCAATAAATGTTGATAATTCTCTGTTGATGCATGACAGCTATGGTTTACATGTCATTTCATTATTCTATTATTATTATTAGCCTATATGTGAATCTATTATTATAGATATTAACCTATTTTAATTGTATAATTTCAGGGGTATTTTTTTCTAAATCAAAATTTAACCTACTGTATGTTCCCTGACTGATTTTTTTTTTTTTTTTTTAAATGTACATTTTGATACCTTTTCTTTGCACATTTGGTAGTGGAGAGTTTAAGCAGTGTTTTTTTAAGTATCACTTAAATTGAGACTTTTTTTTTTTTAACCTATGGTATCGATTTAGTATCGATACCGAGGTATTAAATTCTGGTATCGTACCGAAGCCAAAATTGTGGTATCGAGCCATCCCTACTCTTTACTACTCGTTACAGCATCAAATACACATGGATGAACATCAGAAGGAATGATGAAAGATATATTACATCTCATGTAATCGCTCAATCAGTGTTTCAACCGCAGAAAGACGTCAATAAAACAGCTTGTAAACTAAATGTCACATAGCATTACAGTTTAAATATTCAGTTTTCACTTGAGTGTTGATTATTACATTTGATTAATTGCTTGAGTAAACTTACATTTTTGGGTTTGGGTTACATGAAGACTTTCATTTCCGTTTCGAAAATGTGTCATTAGTACATCATAATATTAATGTAATATTAGAAAATGCATTATTTGCAGAAATACTTGCCCACATGTGGAACACAAAACCAGGGTTAATTGTCAACTAAGGGGCCGTTTAAACAACACAGTTTTCAACTAAAAAAATAATTGTATGCGTTTTGGCCATTCATTTACACGACAACAGCGGTTTGGGAGCCTGAAAACATAAACTTTTAAAAAAGGGGTTTCAAAGTGCAAGTTTTTGAAAACAATACCGTTATCGTCTCCATGTGGACTACAAAAACGTGAATTTGTGCAAATGGTGACGTTCCTTTACAAAGTGACATCGCCACCTACTGGCCTGCAGGAATAATACAGAGTTTTTAGTCGTGTTCGTGGATCCGTGTAAACGTCTGTACGCGACAGTTTTTAGTACATCGTTGTTGTGTAAACGTACCCAAAACTGTTCAAAATTGCATTTGAAAATTGAAATGAAGCCAAAATAAAATATAAATATTAGATGAAAAATGTAAACTTAAACTCAAATAGAAAATTGTTGGCAACATACTGAAATAAATAAGTTTACTTAAATTACTAAAACTGAAAAATATATATTTATATATCATTGAACGTGATATAAAATATGCATTATGTGCAGTTTAAATGCTTTATATACAGCTCAGTTTTTATTTCAGTGCTGTTTGTTACATTTGATTCATTAATTGATTATAAAATAAACTTTTGGTTTTTGGCTAAATAAAAACTTTAATTTTGGTTCTGGTAAAAAAAAAAAAAGTTAAAAAATCATTTCAGTGCACCACTACTTGAACGCATGTAACTAGCAGCGTTATTCTGGATTATTCAACAACATCCTGTTAAAGGCGTTGACCTCTGACCTTGCACTGGCTGAGTTCCTCCTGTAGTTTGTCCCCGCGACTGAATCCGGCGGCGTCTCGAGACAGAAGCTCCTCGACCGCATCCAGCCAGCGCTGCACCTCCTCGCTCTTCACCTGACCATCATCAACACAAGCATCAAGACACACGGCATTCACGCCAGCTCACGACGTTCCAGCGGATCAGTCCCTCACCTGTGTGTCCTTCATGCTACCCAGAATGCACTGCAGCACGCTGAGCTGGTCCAGGGCGTCAGCGGAGAGCTGGGTCCAGCACTGCTCCTCGGTCTCCGACACTTTCAGCCGCTGCTGCTCGATCTCAGCATGGAGAGCCTGGAGGACGGGGCAAAACTGCATTACCCACAAGCCCCTGCGGCTCTATCACACTGAGACTGATGATTGGAGCTTAAAAACACATTATAAACGACCCTAAGAATGAATCCCTGCCAAACCATTCTGTAAAGTTAAGATCTGACTGGTTCAGTCAACTGATTTGCGTAACTAGTTTTCTGCCTGATTTAAAGTAACAGATCGATAGACAATGCAACTAGGGCAAATGTGTCATTAGTACAGCACATAATGTACTAAACTAGTAAACTAGATTTATTATTTGCATAAAAATTTTCCACATTTGGAACACAAAACCATGATTTTATTGTTAACTAAAAACAACTATATTAAAAAAGTTTTGTAAAATAAAATAAAACTTGAAAAAAAAGAAAATAGAAACGTTGTTGTGGCAATACATTGAAATAAATAAGTGTGTGTTACTAAAATAAAAATATATTTAAAGCTCAACAGAAATATAAAAACACAAAAAACTAATAGAAATGATAAATGCACATAGAATTATTAAAACTTATAAAAAATGTCAAATTTAAATATAAAAGCTCATTTAAAATATAAACAAACACTAAAAGAGTATTTAAAAAATACTAAAATAACACTGCACAAAACTAATGTACTGCTGACTAAAATGTTTTTATTTATTTGTTTAAATATGACAAATTATTTGTGAGCGTCTGTGCAGTAATTTAATAATTTAAAATGATTTATTATCACAATAAAGGGTGACATATTCACAAGTAACAGTGAAAAGCATATGTAAGCAATATGCATAATATGATGTATGTTTGTCTGGAGAGAAATTAAATGAAATTAAATTAAATAATGAAATTAAAGGAAATTAAGTTACACTGTATTTTAAGATGTCCGTCTTACAGTGTAATTGTACATTTAAGTTTTTAATATTTGAGTAATAATAATTAACTACATAATCTTAATATAAGATTAGGGTTTGGTTTAGGCTTAGTTGGTTGCATGTAATTATGCACAATTTATAGTAATTACTATAGTAACTACATGTAAGGCGTAACACTAAAACAAAGTATTACAAATAAAATAAAATAAATTAATAAAATAAAATCAGACCTCAGTATACCTCTTCTATGGTATATATGTTTTAAATTTCTGAATTAAATGTATCTTTCTTTTTCAAGGGTAAGTATTTACTGTTGTATCACAAGAAACCCATGGTAAAGTTATAATGACTTTAAGAGAGAAACCCCTATAGACCCTTATGGGAGTGTGTGTGAAGCTCAGCAAGTCAGAAGATCACTGCTATGTGTGCCATTGAGGAGCGCAATAACTCCTTCACACCTGCAGGTGGAGACACAACTCAAGCTATCAGTCAAAAACCCTCTTTCCAAAAGTGAAAGACGCTGTAGACGGCTCTGCCACGTGTCCCGGCTCTCTTGGCAAAGGAGACTGCCAAAGCAGAGTATCAATATTTACATGACTTTAAATAAATGCCAGCCTGCGTTTGCTCTCTTTGGCTTGTTTTGCCATCTTAGTCGTTGGCTTTCTTTCCACCATTCATGCACTTACAGTGAGAAACACGTCCAAAAGACAAAATCAAGCGTCAGCTGAGAGACTGTACACACACAGGTCAAGTGGAGATCCAACAAGCAGAGCGCCAGAGAACAAACAAAACGCGTGATTTAAATCAAACCGTGAGAACTGAGGGTCGGTCACACTTTATTCTGTGGGATTATGTTTTTAAAAAAGATGCTGCAGAATGTGACATCATATCACGATCGCTGAAATCTTGTCCAAACCAACCTATGATAACATTGTGTTTAATATAACGCGTGCTGAAGTTGTGTCGCCTGCCTCTTTAAATGCTCAAGCTCTTTAAAGTCGAGTGGATTCTGATTGGCTGTCAGTGTTTTACCGTTCATCAGCTGGAAAAAAACATCATTCTGAAAGTGATTCCAGTGATATCGTTCCTCTGTGTCCTCACACACTCACACACTCACTCACACACTCACTCACTCACACACTCACTCACACACTCACACACTCACACACTCACACACTCACACACTCACACACTCACACACTCACTCACGCACACTCACACACTCACACACTCACACACTCACACACTCACACACTCACACACTCACTCACACACTCACTCACTCACACACTCACTCACACACTCACACACTCACACACTCACACACTCACACACTCACACACTCACTCACGCACACTCACACACTCACACACTCACACACTCACACACTCACACACTCACTCACACACTCACTCACTCACACACTCACTCACACACTCACACACTCACACACTCACACACTCACACACTCACACACTCACACACTCACACACTCACTCACGCACACTCACACACTCACACACTCACACACTCACACACTCACACACTCACTCACACACTCACGCACTCACGCACACACGCATACACTCACACTCACACGCACACACACACTCACACGCACACACACACACTCACACACTCACACTCGCTCACACACACACACTCACTCTCACACTCTCACACTCGCTCACACAACACTCACACACTCACTCACGCACTCACTCACGCACACACACTCGCACGCACACTCACACGCACTCTCACACGCACTCTCACACGCACTCTCACACACACTCTCACACACACTCTCACACACACTCTCACACACACTCTCACACACACACTCACACACACACTCACACACACACACTCACACACTCACACGCTCACACGCTCACACGCTCACACGCTCACACACACTCACTCTCACACACTCACACACTCACACACTCACACACTCACACACTCACACACTCACACACTCACGCACTCACGCACACACCCACACACACTCACACACACACACACACTCACATACTCAGACTCGCTCACACTCTCACACTCTCACACTCTCACACTCTCACACTCTCACACTCGCTCACACACTCACACTCACTCACACACTCACACACTCACGCTTTCGCACACACTCACTCACACACTCACACACTTACACACTCACACACTTACACACTCACACACACACTCACACACTCACACACTCACACACTCACACACACTCACACACTCACACACTCACACACTCACACACACACTCACACACTCACACACTCACCTGAGCTTTAAGGAGTCCCTGTTCAGCAGAAGTTATGTCAGTGATGTCAGTGCTGATTGTGTTCAGTCTGGTCTGGATCTGCTTCAGCGCTCTGGACTCCACCAGCGCCGACAACACTACAGAGAGAAACACACACACACCTTATACACACACATCATTTACAGCCATCCATCCATTCATGTAACCTAAATTTTATATTGATATTTTTTTCCGTCAATATGCATAAGGGAAAGTATCATTTTAAAAGCTATAACTCATTTTTATTTTATTTTATCCTATTTCAATTACATTTTAGCAGTTTTCCTGCCATTTTTTAATTACAAATATTCTGTGTTACTGTGTCACAGAAATGAGCAACATGTATGATATTCAAATCTACTAGATTTATGTTTTCAGATTTAAATTTGAAGTTGGCGCAATGATATTTTGAGTGTTGCTATGCCACTGCTTGTCATGTGACGTCCTCGAGCCACACACATCAGCCTCCTCATAGCATACACTGAACATCCCAACGCTTCCTCTTCTGTAATTAATCATGTGTGTGAAACGGCCGTGGATTATCAGCGAAGACACGAAAATAACTCCCTGTGGCTCATTTGTGTTTGTCATTGTGTGTCTGTGTGTGTGTGTGAGTGAGTGAGAGAGAGTGTGTGTGCATGTGAGTGTGTGTGTGCGCGTCTGTTTGTGTGAGAGTGTGTGCATGCATTTGTGTTTCCGCCTGTGTGTGTGTGTGTGTGCATTTGTGTGTGCGAGAATGTGTGTGTGTGTGTGTGAGCGCATATGTGTGTGTTTGTGTGTGTGTGCGCATGCATGTGTATATGCGTGTGCATGTATGTGCGTGTATATGCATGCGCGTGTGCATGCGTGCGTCTGTGTGTGTGCGCGCGCGTGCGTGTGTGTGTGCGTGTGCGTGTGTGCATGTGTGTGCGCGCGCGTGTGTGCGTGTGTGTGTGTGTGTGCGTGTGCGTGTGTGTGTGAGTGTGTGCGTGCGCATGTGTGTGTGTGCATGTGTGTGTGTGTGTGTGCGCGTGTGTGTGTGTGTGTGTGTGTACGTACGTGTGTGTGGTTAGCTTGGATCCCAGATGTTAGAGGTCAATAAGTCAAATAATGGAACATTAGTTTTCCGGTTGTCCCACGAACATTAAACTGTCTGTGTTTTAAGCAACTTTACTTCAGGGGTAAAATAGCTGAAAAATTGCCCAGATGGAATGAGGAAAAGTCTCATTCTGAGGACATCCTTGAAGGTAAAAATTACTCATAAATAGAGCAAACAATATTTTTTTTTTATGGATTAGGGGTTTGTTTTAGTCTTTACTCATTATAATAATCTTTATATAAATACATCAGCAGACTGTCAGACAGCAGTAAACATGAATGTGTGTTTAATTAGCTGTACTGTAGGCACACAATGCTCCCCTGAAGAACCTGGCAATGTGCTCAGTTGGGAAACACTATTTTTAAGTTAAGCAATATGTTGTTGTCATTTTCATTCTGGTTTAATACAGTCAATATGATTAGCTGTACGCAAAACAATAGTTGTCTGTGGCATGTCCTCGTTTTCATGGCTAGATAAATGTGGATGTAAGAGAGATTTGCTGAAGCTTTAAGGTTAAACACTGATGTGCTTTCACTTGGAGCTGTTTCAAACACACACACACACACACACACAGGTTTATCAGTGTATAAAAGCTTTCTCGGGGGCCACACTGACGTTTCAGCCATAAATAGACTGCTCTCTCTCACTCCGCCAGGGCTCTTGTTGGCTCCACAAATGATTTACCTGTTGCGTAAGTCACCATTTCTGTCTTTCAATAAAACTGATGAGAACAAGTGAAACAGAGACAGAGAAAGAAAGGTCCATCTTGGGATCAATTCAAATGCCAGGACTTGTATCTCTCTGTAGATCTGCTCTAAAACCCAGTGAACATTTTAAGGTCACAGTTACACTATGTAAGAAAGATGTTTTATCCAGAGTGACTTACAGAACATTTAAGGATTACATAGATTGTCATTGCTAGTTTAGGGATGCACAATGATGATTAAACTGAAAATCCAAAAAAATATTTTTGCGCAAAAATGTAACAGTGAAATTCCTTATATTAATCCCAAAAATTCCAAATTATGTTAACTATTTTTTTATTGTAAGTGCATTTGTTCAGCAACCTATTGGGTTTTTGTCGAGGAAACCAGCGTGATGCGAATTGCCGGTTGGCCTACAAAGTGACATCATACCTGCACCACTATAGTGAGTTGAGTCCGCTGAGCTATTGTTTGTGGCGTTATTACCCATGCAGTGTTTGAAACGGATGAGTTCCAGCTCAATTTGAACGCTACCTAAAGTAGACTTAAATTCTATGGAAGTCAACGGGATCCATCAACTGTTTGGTTCTTCAAAATATCTTATTTTGTGTTCAGCAGAAGAAAGAAAGAAACTCATACAGGTCTGAAAATTAGTTTGGGGATGTGTACCTGTGCTGATGTCCTGCTGCCGTGTCTTGAGCTCTTGAACGGTTGAGCTGTGGCGGGATGCCAGCGCCGTCACACTGAGCCTCATGGTATCAGGAACACCGGGTTCTGCGGTCAGACGCTCCGTACGATCACGGAGATCTTCCACCTGCGGCTGAAGCTTTTCCAGCTCTGCTATCCGAGCCTGAAACACAGATACGGTACATATCTGCTCTGTTAACAAAATCACATAAGGCATTCGGAGTTGTTTTTAGCATGTTACACTCTTAAAAGTAAAGGTCTTTCATTGGCATCAGTGGTTCCATCAAGAACCTTTGACAATCCTTCCAAAACATTCTTTACACTCTTAAAAATAAAGGTTTTAAAGGGGAGTTTTTGCTGTGATGCCATACAAGAACCATTTTGGGTTCCCTAAAGAACCTTTCAGTGAACAGTTAGCTATTGTTTAGTGTGCAATAGCACATTTTAATAATCTTTAAAGCACATTTTTTGAAATGGAAAGGTTCCATGGATGTTAAAGGTTCTTCATGGAACCATCAATGCCAATAAGAACATTCGTTGTCAAGAGTGGATAATGGGGAAAAAGTTATTTAGATTCTTAAAAGTTTTTCAAATGAAGACAAAATGGTTATTTTAAGAACTGTTGACTGAAAGGATCTTTGAGGAACCCTAAATCATTGCTGCAAAATAAATTTTTTTTTGAGGGTACGACAACGATATGCTTAAAACGTAGACGTTTTTCCTTTGAGTTTTCCACGTACAGACGACACAATTGTCAAAACAATCCCCATTCACACGGATCCGCAGAAACGAGTGAAAGCCCTGTATTCTGCTGCCAGGCCATTAGATGGCGATGAAACTCTATGGACTGAACACATAATACGCATGTGCATGATGTCATCATCTTTACAGATTCACATTTTTTGTTGTTTACACTGAGACCGCTTTCAAAAACTTGCACTTTGAATCCTGTAGTCAAAAGTGTCCGTTTTCCGGCACCCAAAGCGCAATTGTCGTGTAAACGAACGGCCAAAACGCATTAAAAGTTTTTTGTTTTTAGTTGAAAACGGTGTCGTGTAAACAGCCCCTACGAGTGTACAGTTACATTTCTGTTAACATCTGATCTGAGAACAGTATCTTGCATAAAGTGGCCTGGAGTGTGACTGACCTCACAGTCGTCTCTGAGTGTCTGCAGTTCCTGCTGGTTGTCTTTTTCTCTAAAGTCTTTTGAGGAGATCAACCATTTCTCCTGTTCCTGCAGGACTCCATCGGCAGCCTTCAGTCCTGATAGAACCGACGCCACCCGCTCTAGAACTTGAGCTTGGTTCCTCAGCTCCTGGATCAGGTTCTGGCAGCTCTCCCATTCCTTGCACACAGAGTCCAGGCCGGAACGGGCCACCTCTGCAGACAGACCTTCTATAAAGACAGATGGAGTCAATTTAATTGGTAGGAGACGACAAAAACCATCATTTATCTTAATAAACCCATAGTAATTCCCAACCTTTCTCCAACTGTTCAATCATCTTCTCTCCATTCTCTACCAGCTCTTTCACCAGAGCCTCATTTTCAGCAAGCTCCAGCCCCAGGACCTACAGAGACGGGACAAAAATATTCAGTAGGCCAAATTTATGAACAAGTAAATGTTAGTGTGTCAACACAATATGTCACCTGTAGTTTTTCCTTCAGGACAGGCGAGTCTCCAGCAGCTCCGGCAGATGATTTCCATGCAGCCAGCTGAGACAAAAGCTTGGGAACATCGGTTTCAGCTCTATAAAACACACACACATCACAGTTCACATGAGGGAGTGCTACAGCTGAGCAGAACTACAGAGAAGGTGTGCAAACACTGTATAGCTTATGCTAACGTTCACAAATGCGCTAATTATGAACATAGGCATAACCGCAAAATGAAAAAAATTCATGATATGTTTTGCTTGAACAGCTGCTAATCTGTAATGCTTGAGATGTGATGTTTTAATTGTCAAAAAAACACTGTCTAGAATGACATCAGATATATATATATATATATATATTGTGTGTGTGTGTGTGTGTGTGTGTGTGTGTGTGTGTGTGTGTGTGTGTGTGTGTGTGTGTGTGTGTGTGTGTGTGTGTGTGTGTGTGTGTGTGTGTGGTACATTGCAGGATAAATCCCAGGAATGTTTTAACTTTTTTTTCTAATTATTACGGCCTAAAATGACTGAATCTGACTGAAAAAGACAAATCACAAGTTGTTATTGTCAGGTATGTTTATGTGTGTCGTACAGTCTCCTGAGCTCGCCGTCTGTATCTAGATGTCGTCTTTTGGGTGGGGCCGGTGGAGGGAGCTCTCGGTCGCTGCTCGTGAAGGTCTGCTCCATCCGTGTTGTTACTGTTGTGACTGTCTCCATGACAAACCTCTCCTGTACATGGGACATCCCGCTCACAGACACCGCTTCGGTTACCTGGGAACACAACAGACTCTTGGAATCAAGAGCTCATGTGCAACAATCAAGCGGCAACATTCAAATCTGAAAAATGAAGCCTACCCGGAAGTGCGAAAAACTGCAATACATCGAAAATCCGCTAGGGGCAGGTCCCAAAAGGGAGCAAATGTCCATACCCCCCCATGTTAAAATGTCTGTTTTCACAGCATAAATTCATGTTTTTACAGGTTGGTCCCATGGACTTTTATTGTATTTTTCGATAGGTTCCGAGTGCCTGACAACTGTGAGGAGGGTGAATTTTTTTCTAACTCGTTAGTTTAGATCGTATTTAGATATAAAATGTATGACAAATAAGGACGTGGTTAACTTTGATTGACAGCGTGATTGACAGCTGATAACGGGCTGCGCCGAGTGGAATTCCTGAAATTTGACGTCTCGGCCATGATCTGACACAACACATCATACCACCTCTGTATCCTTACTGAAAAGATTTTCCAAGAAGGCGCCGCCCATACCCCCCATAAACGGCCTCAAAACCGTTCTTCAGAAAGTCTATGGGTGACGTCACAGACGCTTTGTCCATATTTTTTACAGTCTATGGCAACAATACACACAAGAGAGATGCGTATCTGACCTGGCTGGAGCAGTCCTCGAGTTTTTGGACCAGGTTGTCCCAGCGTTGGGTCAGTTGGTCTGTGTTTGTCTCGATCCTCTGAGCTGCGGCTGGACTGTTTAACAGCAACATCACGTCCTGTCCAGCATCTGACAGAGCACTCAGGGTCCTCCGCTTCTGGGCCATGTCCTCCTTAAGACTCTGCCATGGGTTCAGAGGTCAAAACAGTGATGCTCTTATCGACCAGACAGAATTCAGCTGGATAATGTTAATACAAAGTCATGCATGTTTGTCTACTCACGGCTAATCTGCGGACGCTGCCATTTATTTCACTGGGGTCTTTAAAATCACAAGTCTGAACTTCAATCAAGGCCTTCTCCTTTTCTGCTAGCCATGATCCAAACAAACTCTGAGTGGACAAAAAAGATTGAAATAATAAGACATTTAAATAAGTCAAGTGATAAGAAGAATAGTACTTTGCATCATCATCCATATGTTAATCCAAATAAAATACACCCCATCCCTACACAGTACTTTAGCATGCAAGCATAAAACAACACTAATTTACTGTAATATCATAGTTTACTGAAACTGCAAACTGACGGAAGTGGTCTAGACAGGTGAAAATTGTGTGCACTGTACACTAATGGTGTACTGGGTCAATGGTAATGGTATCTGCAGGTCATAAACAGCCATAATTTTATCTCACTCTTTCCCAGCATGCAGTCTGAACTGTTAAAAATAGCAACCTGACCCTTAAATACATTCTATGAACATTTCAAGTCCAAGATAAGAGCACAACACAATGGGGCCCAATACAGAGCCCTGAGGCACACATCCGATCATTTTTTAGACAGTGCTGTAGTAACGTCAGGTTTGTGCTGGATTGAATTTAATGTATGGAGGGGAAAAAACAAATATATTTAAGTACTCAAACTTTTATTGATTATTATACAGTTATTGATCATGAAAACACATTTAAATTTTGTTTCAATTTGCAAACTCCATAATCTCCAGTAATTAACAATGATCAATATCGGCCTCATGATCAATTTTGTGATTTGTAACAGTGAAAGTTTGGATTGATGGTATCAGGCCTCACCTGGTCGTCAAGCAGCCGCTGCCACACCAGCTGCATTTCCTCGAGTTTGTTCCAGCGTTCCTCCGTCCAGCGACACACTGCCGCCCAGCGCTCCCCCAGTGACTGTGAAGGGCAGAAGGAAAAAAAAGAGAGAGAAAGTTATTCACTGAAGGACTTTTCACACACTTTTATGGCCTCTGGGAGAGTCAAATGTCTGTTCAGTTCCAAGTTTCCTGCTGCACTGCATCCAATGAATACTCAACACTGCGTCCAACATTAATAGATCTCATTCCTTAGAAGAGCTATCAGTAAACCCAAGGAAGAAGCTTAAAACAACTTGGTTTGATTACCTTTGCACATTAGTAAGAAGAAATGTACTATAGGATTCATTCTTTTCTGCATTTACTGTAGAATTTAACCACAGCATTCACCTTGTTCTCTAGTCAAACACTGCAGGTCCTGTCAAATAACACCGCCATTGTCAACTTGAAGCAATACTCTCAAAATATAAATATGATCAGAAACAGCTTTCTAAAGAGCACGTGTTCAGTAGTCTGAACCATGGTTTGAGTTTTGTTTCACTATTTATGGATATGTGTTTTGTTTCACTACTGGTACATGGAAATTAGTGCTGAAGAAACAATGATTTCTGTTGTCTGAGGACAATAATGGCTCTAACCAGACACTCCAAACTGCCATCTTAAAGTTACAGTAATTCTGACACAACTAAAAAATAACAGATTTTATCCACTACCTGCAGTTGGTCCTCCAAGGCAGCAGTGGCGCTCTCCCCACTGTTCTCATCCACAACTACAACCATGTGTGTGAGAGAGTTCACCTTTACCTGCTCCACCTCCAGATCATTCTGCAACACCTGAAGATGTAGTGCAGTGAACAAAGGTCAAAGGTTAGGGTTTAAACAATACCTGTTTTATTAATTTATAAAATTTTATTAAATTTAAATGTTATTAATTTTCTTCATTTACTCTAAAAAAAAAAGAAGAAAAAAAAAGAAAATGCATACATATTTTAATATTCTTTTTTATTTATTTCTATGCATGTATTTAAATAAATACATATACACCATTTTTTTAAACAACTGTTATTGTATTTCCATTGAAAAAGGGGAATATATAGGAGTGAATTCAGGTTGATTGGGACACTTTTTGCCATTGAGATTACTGGAAAAATGTGTCCCAATCAACTTCACCCCTATGTGTGTGTGTGTGTGTGTGTGTGTGTGTGTGTGTGTGTGTGTGTGTGTGTGTGTGTGTGTGTGTGTGTGTGTGTGTGTGTGTGTGTGTGTGTGTATTTTAGATTGAATGACCCAGGCATGTTCTCATGTTGCACAGAATATGTGGTAAAAATGTAGGATGTAGTAAAATACAGGGTGGATATGACATTTTTGACTTGAGGTTCTGCACCAAGTATGAAAGTGTGCATGTGCGAGCCTCCATATATAGCATGGAAGCGCTTGGGTGATGTGGTCCCCTTCCTATGAGACCGTGAGACTCCTAAATATAAGCATGTGTGTGGGAGCAAACGTGTGTGTGCTCTTCATTCGCTAGCTGAACAAACATGCCGAGGTCGTGTTTGCCCCTCGTTCACTGGGGCATGTGCTGATTTGCTTATTCATTCTTTTCACAACTCAGTCTCTTTCTCCTTTCAGCAGTCATGGTAAATTCACATTGGAGAAAGCTTTTATTTGCAAACAGGTTATGCACACACACGGGACCTCTGATGCGAGTCATTCATTAACTACACAGGACTCCTGAGGACACTTTTATTGCTCAGAGGTCGCTATTTCAGGAGAGTTTATGAAAGTTAATATCGACTTTGTCTCATAATTCTCTTTTAATGTTTCTTAGTAATCTTTTTCTACAATCGTCAATTGACTTTGCCACAGATAAATGACAGACAGCCCAACTAGCTGCTATCCACCATTTGTCCGTCAAGCTTTAAAGCTCACTGAACTGTTGGACACGTACAAAACCTCTTATTTCTTTGGAAAATTCCTTTAACATGGTAAACAGGTGTTATGTTGCATGTAATTTGGTAGTAGGTATCCAGAGTGGCTGTTTAATGGAGTTTTGTTCATTCTGTTCCCAAAATCAGCCAGAAATCTTAAAAAAAATGCAAGCTTTGGATTAAACTTGTCCTTCGTTCGTTTTAATTTCCATGATATTTATTCCATTGAATAAAAAGACTGAACAGATAAAGAGTGTGTGTTTGGGCTTCAACCAAGATACATGTGCATCTGTTTACTTCATCTTATTTGTGGATTATTTGGTTTTGAAACAGAAGAATAATGAATGGACTCTAGTGTGAATCTTTAGTTTCAACAGCTCTGATAAATAATTAATAATGTGACATGCAGCCAAAGTCAAGTTTTTTTTATTTAAATGTCAGTAGTTAAAGACACTTAATATAAAGTGAGATTAATTATTAAGTGAGATCTATGTTCATGACATGTCAACATTTCAAATAATGTACATAAAAAAAATATATATATACAAACATACATATATACTTATATATATATATCACTTTTTTACATTTATATTTTAAATAATATTCACTAAATTAGAAATAAATCATTTGAAAATAAATATAAATTCTATTTGCTAAATGCTGACGCTAGATGAGAAAGTATTATAGCATTTACCTTTCTAGTACTAATAAAAGAAAAGCAAATGCTATCATGTATACTGTTTACTTTCTTAGTTTAAAAGCTCTGTCTAATTTATTACACCGAACTTTTAAACATTGACAGTAAACTAATGAAGATGGGGAATAAGAGCTGAGATGCTGGCGCTCTCTGTGCTTTCAAAATAAAAGTGCCTCCAACACATCAAAACTCATTGGCGATAATTAAAAAAAAAAAAACAGTCAAATATCGGTCGATTTATAACAACCACTAATCACAACGTACTGTATCATGACACAGATGCCAATACCCAGTCTTACTGTATTAGAGGAATCAAATGTATCCCTTACTTTGTGCTGCTCAATCTGCGCCAGATATCCCTCCATGTCTCCTGCTATTGGCTGTGTCTCCATCTTCCGGATCCGCCCCTCTGTCTGCGTCAGCCAATCGGAGAGCTGCTGGAGCTGCTGCTGCTGAAGGTCCATCAGCACCTCATGAAGCCTGAAGATGGAGGAGAGGGAGAGCTCATGTTCAAGCACTCTCCTCAAACACAAGAGTCCGATGGAAATGTGTGTGTGTGTGTGTGTGTGTGTCCGCACCTGGACTGGCGGTCCATGCTGGCGACCCGCAGGTTCTCCCAGCGGGAGTTGAGCAGTGTCATCTGTTCTCGGATCTCATCCTCCTCTTCCTCACTCAGATTGCCTTGAGCGATCAGCTGGTTTCCCGCCTGTAGCACGTTACCCACACTGCTCTGGTGGGCTGTCAACTCCATCATGAATGCCTGAGGGCAAGAACACAAATCAGTCACAGAATACACACCATCACAGACGACCTAAACAGCACATGTGTTGAGTTCAGGTCATTAAGATTGAACATTGATTTTTTTTTTTTTTTTTTTTTTTTTTTTTTTACATGTCCAAAATCCAGTGCCACTTTTATTTTTGTATTGACAGTGATGGTCCAGGAAGGGAAGTTTTCTTAAAAAATAAATATTGGATTTGAGTCCCATAATAAGCAGCTGTGGTGATGATCACCTTATGAGGAGAGATTTATGGAGACTTGACTATGGTCAAGCGTGTTTTAGGCACTTCTTGCTTTAAAAATAAATAATTCGTTCAAGTAATATAGCTCATTATACTAACTGGAGTAGTGTTTACCTAGAGTCTAACAGTTAATGCTTAATGTATCATGAATTAACAATGAACAAATTTTACACTATTTATCAATCCATGTTGACATTAATTTATAGTCATACTATTGTTACTTTGTGTAGGTTCATAATACATTAAATGGCAATTTATACCTTTAATTTGTTTTATTTAATGTTTTAAAAATGTCTATTTGAATTATTTTCACAATTTCTGTTTTCCATCTAAATGTTTGTAGATTCTGTTTTAATGGTCTAATTAAATAATAATTTTATTAACAATTTAATCATTTATTACAATTTTAACAAAAAATAGGGTCCTTTGAATTTAGTTTTACTTTTTTTCCCAAATTCCTTCATTTTTTGTGCCACAATTCCTTCAAGTTCAAGTTATCACTTTTATTTTAACTGTCGTGAAGACCTTTGAGTTTTAGAAACTGTCCATAACGATAGTCCCCCTGTGTTGAAAATCAAGCTTTTAATGTTGTTTAAATGTCTATGTGGTGTTTTTAATAAGCTTTAAGATAAACTGTGTGTAAATTCATAAGTCGACAGCATTGCTGAGTATTTTCTTCTTAAAACTGCAGTGAACCAAAGACAGTCTCAAAAACACGGTTTGAAATCGCTGGTGTTTCTGACGTCACAAACTACCTTGTAACCAATCAGATCAACGTGTGCTCGTCAACGAGTGGATCTCTGAGTGAGTGAGTGAGTGAGTGGAGGCGGGGCTCATTTACATATTCATAGAACCACGTATACTAAAGGGTGTAGCTATTTTAAGGCATGAAGAAAAAAAAAATAAATTTGTGATTTTGGGGATCAAAGATGAGTTAAGGCATACAACTATTTAAATGAAACGCTGGTGAAGTGACTCTCAGGCGATGAGGTTCATGTGTTCATGTCCTCATATAGAGACAGCAGACGCTGAAAACACCAGGAGCATCACGTGTGCTTCAGTATTAGACCAAACACACAGTATCCTCTGATCTCTCAGACCTGGCAGTCACGGGTCCCAGTGGAAATCACCACGATAACGGCCATTGCAACATCAGAACAAATAGAGCCAAATCAAACTACCAGCAACATCCCAGTTATGACATGACTGGTTCAAAGTGTAGAAACAACACTTTCTCAATACAGCAAAAAAGTAATAAAGTCAGTGTTTGATGGTTAAAGTGGGACCATATCGCACGGACAAACAAGCTCAAGCTTCCAGAAAAGCCCATTGCTCAGAGGATCCGCACAGCTTCCCCATACTTGCCTTGCTTTTGTTTTTGCGTCAATGCCTCATGTTGGCGCTCACTTTCTGAGAGGAATGTAAAGCCCCCCTTTCTCTCTCTCTCTCTCTCTCTCTCTCTCTCTCTATCAGTTTATGTGCACTGGCTCTGCTGTCTGTCAAAGGTCTCCCTGCCTCACAGAATTCCTCACATTCCTGGCATGTTGGGATCATGTTCTCTGAGAGCATCTGAAGACGGGACACGCTAACACTTCAGGAGAAAGAGCAGGAGCGCAGTCTTCATCACTGAAGGCTCATCACCATACTGGAGCTTCTAACCTCAGTGAAATACCTTGAAAAATATCGATATATTCGTCACTATATTTTGATAACACATTTGAAAAACTGCCACAACATTAAGAGCTTAAAATTTAAACACCAAGTTAATTTACTTTTATCCATAATCAATGAATTTCCAGTAACACTTTACTCAAATATTTATAGCATTATATCATTCACAGATTCCTTGTTACATCTTAAATTGATTGATTGTCGTGTTTTAAAAAGGTGTATTATAATGTATTTTAACTCTGGTAACAATTATTCATGAGACCACACAATGCATTATAAGGAGCATTACAAGGCATATTAAAATTAAATTAAATTACTTGTATAATGGAATAAAATTACTTTTATAAAGCATTATACATAAAAGCTTTAAGGAAAGTATTACTGCATTTTCTCATCAATGGAAATTATATTGGCTGGGATGATATATTAATAATAATAATAATAATAATAATAATAAATTAATATGATTCTTAATTTTATTTCTTAGACAGAAATGTATTACTATTGTAATACAACTGCACTGTAAAATAAAAATTTATATTTTATAATAATAATTATAACAATAATAACAATTTACTTGTTAATCCCGTGAGTTTTTTTATTCTGGTGGAAAACCGAAATAAAAAACTGTGAAACACGTGGACAAACATTACAAATCCAGTGAAATGCTGTAATCTATCGTCTGTCCACAAAAATGTTGGAAATTCTGCAGACGTAATAATAAAGCATAACTATATAATTACTTAAAAACAGAGAAGAGCGTGAAAAAGTGAAGCTGGTATCGGTGTATCAATACTGCAGAAGATGAGGATTGAAACCATTTAAAATATCTCAAGATCCCAAAAATGTTATAATCATATCACAGTGATGGTATATCAATATTATTTTGTTTTATATATCATTACATAATCATGCTATAATGCCAATTTTAGAATGTTCCATTAATAATCCTGGGAAACAGGCCATGTTTAAATCATTATTCACTGGAAGTAGGGTTGGGAATCGTTAGAAATTCTCAGATTCCGGTTCCAGTTCCCATTCAATAAAAATAATTTAAAACAACTAATAAAAACTAGTAGTAAGGAAAAAATCCACAATCCTTTTTGTGTTTATTTCTTGTACTTGTCAAATGAGTTTAAAAGACTGGTAATGTCAACAAATTCAACATATTATTTAGCAATTTATGCAAAAATAATTAATTTTTCTGATGGAAAATAAACATTTCTGCATTCTCTAGGAGAATTTGGGACCTCTCCTAGCTTATGGAGAATACCCTCTCAGAAGGATTGAAGTAGTCCGAGTATAACGCTTACAAAAAGGCATTCATGATGTACTCGCTCATTATATACATTTTGTAAATTCTGAACACAAAAAAATGACGGACTGCAGCTTTAACAGTGGTCTTTATGAATGTTTTGAAGCATCAGATCCAACTGTTAATCGATACACTCGTTATTTTAAGTGACTTTCAAAAGGTGATTTACTCTATATTGGTTGCTACAATAGACATCAGTGTTTATACTCGAACTATAAACTTTTATTTGAGTACTTCTGTGGTCATTTGAATATTTGTAACTGAAATATTGATACGGTTTGTTTGGAAAGACTGTGAAAGTAAAGCTGTGTCATATATTGACCACTGCTCTTTCTGGGTCAGCTGAAACAGATTTGAATGTTCAGGGTGAAGATTTTGTAATTTAGGAATAAGATCGCGTGGGTGTTTGAATCGAGATCTTTTAAAGATTAATCGTGCAGCTGTACTGTCTTTATACTTTCTCTCTGTGATATCTGACACATAACTTATTTGAGTAGCGCGAGGGCTTTTCAGTGCATTCATTACTATTTTAATATTCATGAGAATATTGGTATTCTATTAAAGGATGCGCTTCCAGAACTTCGCCCACACATCGCACCAGAACCGAAACTTTGCACGGTTCCGATATTTTTCTAAAACACTAACGGGTTGGGAACCGATTCTCGGTTCCCAACCCTAACTGGAAGTCTCCATCTCTGCCCAAGCGCTTCTGGGCGTGAGCGTTTAAAGCGACCTGAACTTGTACCTCGTGTGTGTGGAACTGGTCCTTGACCTCCTCCACGTCGTCGGACACGTCGTCCTGCATGTGCAGCGTGTCCTCGGCCGACAGCAGCCAGGTGAGCACCTCTTCCAGAGTCATCTGATACGTGTCCAGATTCACCTCGGTCTCGGGCCTCGTGCTGCTCACTTCCTCCGGCTCTCCGGCCAATCCCTGCACAGGAACACACACACACCTTCTCTAAACAGAGTGTTAACTAATAATTCAGGAGGATTGACTTTTCCGTTGAATGTTCCACGTGTGTCTTACTGAATGTGTTTGCATTCGTGTGTAAAGCGTTCGAACGTCGTGACAGGTGAAGAGACACATGAGAACCGATGATATGTGGTAAATCATGTCATATCTGAATGTGTGTAGGCATTAATGAATCTGAAAGCTGTAATGAAGGAGCCGTGTTCACTCCTGGTATTCAGATGAGTTTTGGTCGATCGGATCACAAGCGGACGAGGGAGACACATTCCTGTTTACACCTGGTGTTTAATACGTCTATTTTGACCACTTTCCACCACTTCTGTCCTGATTTCTTCAAGAAGAGGGTCTATGGGCGGGTAAATGTATGAGCTTTTTCAGATCTTTCGATCTAATGGGCAAAATAAGCCACAATTTACATAAGAACATGCCCGGAGACAACGGAAAACATACGGAGAGCATCAGCTTTAGTTTCTGCAAGACCAGCCGAACACTGTAAGTGTGTGTTAGAAATCAGGAATGGTGAGAGAACCAAACTTCCCGTCTTCAAACCAAACCAAAGTTTAAATCCCATCTGGTTAGTGCGCTTCTCATAATGTTCACGCATTAGTTCAGTAGACGGAGAGAAGATGGTCTTTTGTGGCGGTTTGAACACATTCGTCCACATGAGCATTTACACTACTAAAGCAATCCGGGCAAATGTGTTTTCAACTCCCTCTGGAAGTGGTGGAAAGTGGACGAGCTCAAAGCGTTTTAGACCCGTTTACTCCTGTAAAGTCATCCACTTGTGATCCGATCAACCAAAATGCATCTGAGTACCAGCTGTAAACAGGGCCGTGTCCTTGAATGTGCTGAAACTGCCCATCCACCCCCTTTTCTGCACATGTAAAAACTTCTTAAAATGGACATCATTTCAACTACATGTTCTGTTGACACTCCTCTAAATTTAAAAATAGTTAAAAAAATACATATTTTTTTAGGGGGTAGAATTTTGTACCGGATGTGTTTACTGAGACTCACCCCAGCATCTGTTGTGAGATGAACCATTGAACACACACAAGAGAATCACTTATGGGATCAAGTTCAAGAGTCTGAACAACACTGACTCTTAGCCAATCGCCGCACCTTCACACGCAGACAATACTGCTATCGCCACGTGTCCTCAGCTGAACACAAAACAGGGCCGGTCATGGGATATTATCCACATTCTCAGATGTTTATGTCCCACGCCTTAAAAACTGACAGCTTTGCTAAAACCAGCGACCTACATTCCACAGCACACCCAAGCCAGAAATGCCACAGCTCATTGATAAGAGTGAAACACTAATCGACTGGGAACTTTGTGAGTCCGATGGTAATAGAAGCCATTGTGCTGTATAATAAAAGAGACAGAATCAGGTAATGAACCCTTCAGATCTGAAATCTGACATTGGGGAAACCAAATGGCACCACACCCGGGAACTCTGGGGAAAACGACAACAGTGGGAAAAATAAGAGAGATAACAAATAATAGCTTAAACTGATAACTGTGTTCTATTCTTAGAAAAGCAACACTGCCATAGGGAGTATGATATGAACAAAACATGGTATTACCATGGTACCATAACCGAAAAATAAGGTATTACCAGAGTACAAGTCAAAAACAAGGTATTACCATTGTGCAAGTAAAAAAAGCAGGGAATTGTCATGATAGATGTCAAGAAAAGGGTATTGCCATGGTAAAACATAGTACAAAAAACACTGTGCAATTACCATGGCCCACATATACAAGCATGACATTGTAATGATAGATGTCAAAAAGTATAAGAGTACAAAAAAAAGATAAAAACATGGTATTATCACAGTGCAAGAAAAAGGCATTGTCATGATAGATGGTCAAGAACATGGTATCATATCCAAAACACATGTCATTGCCATAGTAGAAGTAAAAGAATATGGTATTGCCATGGTTTAAGTAGAGAAAAAGCATGGCATTGTCATGATATAAGTCAAAAAGTGGTTTATTTTGGGTACTTTTCTGTTGGTGAAAAAACTGTGACTAATAATAATCAACTCCTGAACATTTTCATTTAGGGCTGTTTGAAGAACTTAATAGAGATGTTGACCGATGAGACTGAACATCATACGTTTGGTAGAAGAGGCAAGGTCACCATTTCAAAAGACTGGATCTCATCTGAACAAAGAAAAACAGTCAACGTTAATTTTACCAGAGCTGAAAGAACATTTAAACTGTAATAATAGTAGCAACTGAGTCCTCAAACAAGGCTTTGTTCCTTGTATAAATGCACAGAGAACGGCCCTCATCTGGAGGAAAAGGTCATCTGATGAAAATATTCCACTGGAATTCCCAATTTCATCCCACATGCAGGATAAGACTTTGTTCTTTCTGATCGACTGTAAGAGTGTGTGTGTAGTGTGTGTGTGTGTGCATGGAGGGTGGTGAACCAAAGCTGGAATAAGCAGCATTGAAACATTTGTGGTCTGACGGATCAGAACCACCCAAATGCCCTACAGCGTCAACCCAGCACAGATTCACAGAGAAGTGATCCACGGTTGTGAGGAATTTAACCATTGATTATTCTGGATTAATGATTATTGTCAGGCAAAGTTTTGAGAGTGACAACAGCATTTGATTGGGTGTGAATCCCTAAATTATCATTCCAAACTGACTTGTGAAACTTTATATAGCAAAACATTCAAATGGCATTGTTTGAGTGACCAGACAAGCAGCTCATTTTGGTTATTAAAGGCATTAAAGGTTAATTAACTGCAGCCTGTCAGCCATGACCTAAAAACATGGCATCACCATGATAAATGCCGCTTTCAGAGCGCTCACGTCCGTAGTGCTGAACTGTCGAGTCTGTAACACTGTTTTTTCCTCATAAATGCGAACACGAAAAATAAAATAAAATAAAATGAATATTTTATGTAGCCTGTGGAGACTGAGAGCCAACCCTTCTTCATCCGGTGGGTAGTAGCCTACTTGTGATTTGCGCAGTGTAATTCACAGAATTGATTTATTATATTGTCTGCTATATTTACTTCTTATTTATTAAGGCAATTGGTTGATGAAACATTGATTAAAATGCGTGGCGCGAGCGATGTCCGACAGTAAACTGATTCTGCTTTGTCTCGGGTAAACAGCTGTTGTGACGCGAGCAGTAACGGCCGCGTCCGGTGTAGACACAGTGTTAAAGCTCATTCTGCCTGATAACGCTACGTTACAACATCAAGCAATATTCCAAACATTTATATAATTATAACACTTTATATAGGGGCATTTTGCATTAAGAGTAGCCTAGTTTCACGTTTAGTACATTTTGCTTACTAATTATTTAAAATAGTATAAAAGTACTGTACATATGTAATTAAAAACGTTTTCATTATGATATTATTAATTTTACTTTAGTAAAAAGATCTGAGTTCTTCCTCCACTGGTAAAGATTAGAGGAATTAAGAGTAAAAATAGAAGATAAGGTTTTGTCAGTGACACTTTTTATATATTTATTGATAGCCTACAAGTAATGACTAAATTAAAAGACAAAGTCGTTAGTGAAGATTATGCAACAGTATTTATAATATAATATAATATAACATGCAAGGCAAACTAGTTTGGTTACAGCTCAACTGTATAATTCTCATTCTATCATTCCCCCTGCCTCCATTACATATCTGTGTCACACAAGTGTTTGATCACCACATTTGAGTGATCATTGCAAAACGTGTTTATAAAATATATTTATTCTGTTTATAGCTACTGTGTAAAGTACCCATCAAAAGTTTGTACACACCAGTAGGAAAGTGTCCAAACTTTTGACTGGTATACTGTACTATAATACACATAAATAATATTGCTACTGTATTATAATATACACATAAATAATATCGGCCGATATATCTTTTTTACTCCCTAATATCGGTATCGGCCCCCAAAAATCCATATCGGTCGGGCTCTACTAAAAACAATGCATTGCCATGATAAATGTCCATGAAAGCATGATATTAATATGGTACATGTCCAATAAACATGGCATTACCATGATAAATGTCCATAAAAGCATGATATTACTATGGTACATGTCCTAAAAACATGACATGACCATGATAAATTTCCACAAAAGCATGATACATGCCCTAAAAACATGGCATTACCACAATAAATGTCCATAAAAGCATGATATTACTATGGTACATAAAAGCTTGATATTACTATGGTACATGTCCTAAAAACATGACCATGATAAATTTCCACAAAAGCATGATACATGCCCTAAAAACATGGCATTACCACAATAAATGTCCATAAATGCATGATATTACTATGGTACATGTCCTAAAACAATGCATTGCCATGACAAATGTCCATAAAAGCTTGATATTACTATGATAAACTATATTACTATATATTACTATATTACTATGATAAATTTCCACAAAAGCATGATACATGCCCTAAAAACATGGCATTACCATGATAAATGTCCATAAAAGCATTATATTACTATGGTACATACATAAAAGCTTGCTATTACGATGGTACATAAAAGCATGGTATTAATATGGTACATGTCCTAAAACATGACATTACCATGATAAATGTCCACAAAAGCATGATTTTACTATGGTTAATGTGCTTAAAACATGGCATGCTACTTTTTAATAGCACTTGCATACAGCTATGCAAGTAACGATAACCGTCCACCCTTCTCTGACAGCGTGTCACAATATAGCACACTATATATGCTGGACGACTGTGTGACTCACTCTCACCAGTGACAGCAGAAGGCAGAGAGAAAGAGAGAGAGAAAGAGAGAGAGAGAGAGAGAGAGAGAGAGAGAGAGAGAGAGAGAGAGAGAGAGAGAGAGAGGGGGGGAGGGGGGAGTAAAGCAGAGTTATGTGTTGGCATGAGAGTGTGATGCCCATTTTCCACAGGCACTTCCTCATCAGAAAACACTAGAAAAACAACAACCTCTTTTCAACTGCCATTGCAATGTTTTGCATCTTGTGCAGTTTCTGAGCACCTCCAGCTGTATAAAGTCAAGAAGATTTCCTCCAGTGTTCACACTGAGCTGAATAAGCAAGTGGCTGTGTTAAATATATCCCGAACTCCGCTGTGTGTAACACTTCATTATTATGTGCCCATCTGTTAAATACTTCCCATGTGCCATCGGGACCCTCGATATTAGCCTGAGTTTATAAACACAGAGTCACTAGACAAATGCATAAAGGTTTTGTGGTTTTTCAGTCACTTACAGTTTCAGTAATAAGAGGACTTACTCTAATGCCTGCAAGCATCGGATTGCAACGTGTCAAAATAAAAGCGCCCCCAATAAAATCAACAAAACTTCCATGTCTTGTCGCATTAGCTGTCAGTTGACAGGCATTTTTTTTTTGTTATAAATATGATAAATGAGCAGTACTAACATACTGATATATGCATAGTTATTCTTCTTGGTGTGAACAATGTGCCTTTACACCAATCGGCCCTGACTGATCCACCTTAAAACCAACTCCAAACCACAAGAGAACCTTAAAAACTTCTTCAAATGGGCCTGAACACTCGATTACGACCATTTGGGCCCATGATGCAAACATGACACAGCACGTGTGTGTTTGGGTCCCCAGTGCACTTACAGCATGTCCCTCATCGTGCTCCACCTTATAGCGTCGGGGCAGCGTCTCCACCTCTCTGATGTCATCCAGTGTGATGTCATTGGGGAACACAGCGAAGAGTGAGGTCACATACATGATGATGGACTTCTTATCTGGCAACTGAACCGCCACATCTGAGAAACACACACGCAGAGAGAGAGAGTATGAGTATGGATAAGGGTGTGTGTGTGTTTATGGAGTTGCTGTATGAGGTCCCTCTGATTAGTTATGGCTCATGTGAACTTGTGTTCAGGAAAAGCCGTGTAATCCAATCAAGTCCAGATGATTAGACTCAGGATCTGGGCTCTGGAATGTCCTGGACCCCGGTTTGTTGACTGGTTCGACTCAGATTCCCCGCTTCAGGCGTAAATAGCAAACTATGGCCAGATCTCCAAATAAGGCCAACATTGAAGATGATGGTCAACCATTATGGTGAAATTTTGTTGGTCGAAAAAGGTTGATTGTCCATTAGATATGGCTTAAGGCCCGTACACACCGGGACGAATATCGGCGTGCGTTATTCGCCAGCGTTTTTCAACACGTTTTTTGTGTTCACACCCAAGCGATTTTTGGGGACGATGAGCCGAGTGGACAAATTCATTCCCTGACATTAGATGGCGCTTATGTACATGAAAGACATGAAAGCCTATGTACATGAAAGACAATTAAGTGAAATGAAACTCACCATCAAGGCCCATTTGCTCTGCAATACCACTCCATAACAGTTCTCTTTTATCAATATTTTTGTAGTCACTGCCGCGTTTGTCATACAGCTCCTTATGTTCCGACACCAACGAGACCAGCAGCTCAACATTTATCTTGGCTTGCATCTTCCTCGTCTTTTTCCCGGCAGTGTGTGGACGCTACTTGGCGTATATCTTCTTCGCCGTTACGTATGTGTGCTCGGCAAGGCCGTTTTGTGTTTGAGCGCCCCCAAGTTGTGTTTTACTGTAACTTCAGAAGCTCCAGAGACGTGAGCAAAAGCGCTTATCTCATTGGTCGGATAGTTTTTGACACGGCGCGTCAAACCAAAAAAACGAACCCGAGGCGTTTTTTAAAAAATGACGCTTTTACGCGTGGCGTTTTTCGCGTCAGTGTGCACACTCACATTGGCGCCCATTGTTTAATCACGAGGCGTTAAACGTCGGCGAATATTGCGCGCGAAATTCGTCCCGGTGTGAACAGGCCTTTAGTGTTTCTAGTTGCAACGGCTGTGATTTAATCAAATATATGCACTGCGTGTTTCAGAGCGAAGCACAGCACTGTGTTGTTGCATATAAGCAGCTCATGATACGAGTTTGGGACTCAACCTACATAAAACCATCTGCACAAACCTGCATTTCTCAAACAAAAGACAAGCTTTAGTGGCTCCCCGAGGATTGCCAACAAAATAAATGTTTGCTTGTTTAACTTTTGAACGTGACAATTAAGACTTTTTGTTTTGTAATTTTACAATTGTAATATATTAAAATGAACATATGAATTAAATAACAATTAATATAATATATATATTTTTTTTAATATTATTGCCTTTAGTTAAAAACTAAATTTTTCAACGGGAAATATTACAATAGGAATATTTATTTTTAGTAATTTTAAAAATGTAGTAATTATATATATATATATATATATATATATATATATATATATATATATATATATATATATATATTTTTTTTTTTTTTTTTTATTAATTAAACTTATTTATTCATTTGTAATTTAATAATTTATTATTATTATTATTTTACTTTTTATAACACTATTTATATAGAATCACAAAATCTTGGCCATATTTGCAGCCCAACAAACAGCCAACCAAGATTTTTTTTTTTTTAATCGCATTATAAACGCAATCACGATTGTTATCTGAAAAATTAAAACAAAATAGAAAAAAAATTTGAAAAATTAGATTTTCCCCCCAAATCGTGCCTACTGTCTAATGTAAATAGTGTAGCAATATATGAAGTCACTTTCAAACCCAGTATTTCCTTTGCCCTCATGCGAGATCTCTGATTAATTGGACATCTATTTAAATGACAGATTTTCATCAGTAAACATTTGGTGAACAATGAAAAGTTTATAGTTGTATGTCTTTCTGATCTGGAGAAGTTCTGGAGCCACGATGCTTCTTTACCTTCTGGATCCAGTAGTCTCTCGATGTTAAGCTGATCTTTGGCGAATGTGAACGCGTGGTCCAGCCTCTCGACCGGGGTAAGATGAGCCACCTGCTCCCAGCTGAAGCCTTGAGGCCTGGAACAGAGTTCATACCTGGGATTAGCAGAGTTCACACGGGGACCTGAAGACATTCAGTCAGTGAGAGCTGGAGATGTCTGGGCGTTCAATGTTCAGCAAGTATTTACACTCTTCTGAAACCCAATTGTGTGTGAACGCGTATTCAGGACTGAAAACCAGATTCTGCTGTAAGTCTGGATGAAGCTCACAGGTCGAGAAGAGCTTGAAGACATACAAGCAGGTTTACATGAATCTACAGTGTGTCTGCAAACATGAAACTCCCGTAACTCGTAGTTAAACATCCTCCTTTCCTCGGTGTTTGGTTGTTAAATATTTGCTAATCTGATAATGCTTTCAGCAGCCAATAAGAGTGTAGTGGTAAGATGTGTTTAACACACTTTATTTAAACCTATTACGCAGATTTTCCCACAAAAACCCGAGCAGAATATGTGGAAAAGGTCTGTGGATTACATCTGGGCCTACCAACCTGATCTCAATCCCTTCATCTGCAAACATTTCATATTACTTACATACTTTAATGAAGATGTAGATGTGCAAACATGTATTAAATCCTCTGAGAATCAGAAGCATTTTTCTGATAATGAACTCAGGTTCTCTGAGATCTGCTTCATGTTGATGTGTCCTTATCATGTGATGTTACATTTCAATTCAAAATAAAAGCCTCATACACACTGCTGTGTGTGTGTGTGTGTGTGTGTGTGTGTGTGTGTGTGTGTGTGTGTGTCAGTTCCTGCGGCTCATGTCTGACAGATCAACCCAAATAGAGTGAACAGCTTATGAACACAAACTCTCTTGACCTCTGACCCAATCAATACGCTCCATAGCCTTTCCCTAGAGACCGCGCTGACGGCAGTCTAAACATGCGCGCACTACAAGTGTGTGAGTGTGTGTGTGTTACCTGAAGTGGTGTAAGATGGCGTTAAACGCCAGGCCGTCCGCCCAGCTGGTGGTGAAGTTGAGCACGTTGACGTTGTCATAGTTACGGGTGCAGTTTCTCACCCAGCTCAGCAAAATCTTCTCACTGTTGGTCTGTTGAAGACTGGACATCACATCCTTCATGACGTCCTTAACCTGCGTGACACACACAAAAACACACACACACACACACACACACACACACACACACACACACACACACGCACGCACGCACGCACACACGCACAAACACATACACACACACACGTACACACACACGTACACACGCAAACACATACATACACACGCACACACACGCACGCACACGCACACACACACACACACACACACATACACGCACGCAAACAAACACACCCACACACAAGCACGCACACACACAAATAAACACACCCACACACACACCCACACACACAAACACACACACACAAACACACACACAAACACACAAGCACGCACACACACAAATAAACACACCCACACACACACCCACACACACAAACACACACACACAAACACACACAAATAAATAAACACACCCACACACACACACGAAAACACACACACACACACACACAGGTTTGTTTGACTATATTAGTGAGGACATCTCACTGGATCAGTTTGTCTGTAGTTTCTCATGTGTGTGTGTGTGTTTCTGACCTGCCAGTGCAGGATGATACTCCAGATGAGTCCGAGCGTGAGCTTATGATTCCCATCCACAATATCTGTCCCTCCAATATTCACCAGCTCCACCTGACACGGTCAAAGATGATCAAAAAACAACTGTTCATACAACTGAGTGAAACAAATATAATAAACAAAAACAAAACTTTTCAACTCTTCTTTGATTTCAAGAAATCAAAACAAAATGCAAAAATAAACAGTGAAAATCAAACAAAATAAAATAAAAAAACTAAACAAAAACAAGCAAAAAAAACAACCAAAACAAAATAACAAAATAAATAAAACAAAAACATATTTAAGTTAGAAAAAAACTGAATGGATACAAAACTTGTTCTTGATAAATTTTATTGCAAAAATATCGGTTAATCGAGGGGGAAAAAGAAACCATTTTACAATAAGTTTCCATTTGTTAACATTACTTAACTACAAGAATTAACATGAACAATAACATAACACTAAAAACAACATCTAAAGAATTGATGGTAACTCTTTACAATAAGGATTTGTTTGTTAACATTATTACTGTATTGTTTAATGTAAATAATGAACTAAACATTTGTTACAGTATTTATTAATCTTTGTTAATGAAACTCCAGCTGTTCATTGTTTGTTCATGTTAGTTCACACAGTGCATTAACTAATGCTAACAAATACAACCTTTGATTTTAATGACATATCAGTAGATGCTGAAATGAACATAAACAGATTAATAAATGCTGTAGAAGTAATGTTCATTCTTAGTTCATGTACACTAAAGAAACCGTGTTATGTAAACGGGAATGTGTGATCCGATGGACGAAAGTGTATCTGAAGCCCGGGTGTGAACAGGGCTGTGGTGTGTGTGAGTTTCACACACTCTGCTCTCTCACATCGTTTGCATTAAAGCTCTGAAGACTTAAAGGGATAGTTCACATAAAAATGTAAATTCTGTCAGTATTTACTCTCCCTCATGTTGTTCAACCCCGTAAGACTTTCGTTCATCTTCGTAACACAAATTAAGATATTTTTGATGAAATCTGAGAGCTGGATCACTCCTCCATAGGCTTCTAAGGGATTGAAACTTGCCAGCCCCGAAAAGTTATTAAAGACATCGTTAAAATAGTCCAAGTGACTACAGTGGCTCAATCTTAAGTTTATCAAGCGACGAGAATACTTTTTGTGCGCAAAAAACAAACAAAAATAACGACTTTATTTCAACTAATGATTTCCTTCTCTGTTGGCCTCTAGTCAGTTAACGTATTGTGATGATTGCGTAGAGTTACGTCACACGTAGGCTCACTATTGACCGACGCTGGTCATGTGTGTGATGCGTGTGACGTACAACACAGAAGCGCTGCGCTGTTACACTAGTGAACTCACTCTATTCTCGTCGCTTGATAAACTTAAGATTGAGCCACTGTAGTCACTTGGACTATTTTAACGATGTCTTTAATAACTTTTCGGGGAACAAGTTTCAATCCCTTAGAAGCCTATGGAGGAGTGATCCAGCTCTCAGATTTAATCAAAAATATCTTAATTTGTGTTCTGAAGATGAACGAAGGTCTTACGGGGTTGAACAACATGAGGGAGAGTAAATACTGACAGAATTTACATTTTTGGGTGAACTATCCCTTTAATATTCCATCAAACGTTTCTGAAAATGTCCAGATTTTAAAATCATCCTCTGGACACACATTTGAGACGTTTCAGGAGCGTGTAAAACCACAACTCACTCAAGTATGTAATGGAGCACACTTAATACATTTAATCAATATTCTTTTGAATGATTTATAATTGTGTCAGCGGACACGTTTCTAACAACACCTAATATAGGTACACAACACAAAACAGATATAGTGGGAAAGCTGAAACAGCTATTACAAATGCTGAAAGTCTCAAAATGATTTATTGGCCTATTCTATAATTTTCCGAGAGCTTTCCATTCACACGGCACAGATTCCTGTGTTTTAATCTCTCTCAGTCTAGAGATCCTCTAAACTGATCTCACATAAACACTCACACACACTTAATCATGACTGAATATTTCTGTGATTATTATGTTCAGACTCTCACTACTGATACAGGTGTGTGTGTGTGTGTGTGTGTGTGTGTGTGTGTGTGTGTGTGTGTGTGTGTGTGTGTGTGTGTGTGTGTGTGACAGCTTAAGTCCAGTCATTGAGGTGTAAGTGCAGGTGTGGTTAATCTATCAACTGTGATTTACACACACACACACACACACACACACACACTCACACGTCTCGGGAAGGACTAGTAATCCTCTGGAAAAGCTCACATTTCTCAGGGTTTAGTTGAAAGCTGGTAATAGCAGTTTGGGAACAACTGTGTGTTTATATAGTTCATGTGAAGGCGTTTCGACAAACACAGTATACAAAACATATAACTTTTATAATGTGACATTTTTAAGTTTAGCTGGAAATATTGTCGGTCAGGACTATCATTAACTCTGGTTATATTAGTCGTATATTAGGTGGGGAAAGTTACTACATACATTATGTTCATGAAAGATTATGATTATTATTTGTGGCAACGCTTTACAATAAGGTCCATTTTTATTAAATGTTAAATTGTATTGTGATTTAATAAATGTTTATTATTAACAATGTTGAAAGCTGCTTTAATAAATGCTTTTTGTGAAAATTGTGGTCTTTTTTTATCAAGATTATTTAATGACTAAAAAAGAACAGCATTCATTTGAAATAGAAATCTTTGGTAACTTTATTAAAATCCTTACCGTCACTTTTGATCAATTTCATGCATCCTTGCTGAAATAAACTATTAATGTCTTAACAAAATATCTTACTGACCCAAACTTTTGAACGGAAGTTCATGTAAAAGTAGTGTGGGCTTCCAAAATTAACAAATTAAATAAGTGTACTGATAATAAATTCTGTTCTGTGTGATTTTTAATGCCTGTAAATAAGCAAACACACAATAAAATAATCAATTTATCAGTAAAAAAATAGTACAAATAGTACATTTATTTACCAAACAGAAAATCATCAGTTATGTTATTTATATATATTAGGGCTGGGCAAGTTAAACGCGTTATTATCGCGTTAACGCATTTATTAATTAATGCCGACCATTTTTTTTATCGCACGTTAACGCAGTTTTTTTTATTATTATTATTTTGATAGTCCGTTGCTCACTGGCTCTGAATACACATAGGCCTACAGTCAAACCATGATCACAGGAGGGGTGGGATGTTGGTCAGCCAGCAAATAACCCACCCAAACAAGCAGTGGAGAGAGGCAGGTTCTCTCTGGTGAACAGTTAAAGGGTTGCGCTCCGCGAGTGAATGACAGGCGCTCTATGGATAGTACCTATAAAACCTATAGATAATAACTATTTAGATTCTGGAAACTCACTAACAGCGAGCCGAGGATCAGTCTCTCTTCTAATGATTTGTGCTGCGCGTCCTTTATAAAAAGTTATAGATAATTCAACTTCGGCAACGAGCGGGCGCGGGCGCGTGTGTGAGGCGAGTATGACCGCAACAGTTTCACAGGAACGCACCCGCTTGTCGCTGCACCTTGTGCTCGACCACTTCACCTCACTCTTGGCTGATTTATACTTCTGCGTCGGACTTACGCCGAAGACAATACGCTATAGACTACGCGTTGGTTTTCATTTATATCTCTGCGTCGTTGTCCGCGTTGACGCGCAATTACACATGCAGAGGGAGCATGTGAAACCCGGGGAGCGGTTGTAGCAATCACAGCGCTTGCGGTACGCGTAGAATTGACGTTACATTTTTGGAGAGGTGCACGTCAGGGTACGCCGAAGTGTACGCGCACTACACAGCTATGGCGTGAGTATAAAATTTTTTTTTTTTTTTTTTTACTCTGTTTAATGTAATCTTACGTGGGAAACCATGGCATGACCAAACCTAAGCTACTATAAGTAACGTTGGTCGACTTATATAGTAGTGATCATGACCTCTGACTACTACATAGACTGTTTCTGCTGCTCCCTGATAAAAGATACCTGTTGATACCTGTTCAGAAAAAAAACAAGAAAACTGGACTCGTTTTAACAAACTAGATAAAAGGTAATGCCCTGGCAGTGGCAAATAGCTTTGTTTAAATATTTGATTTGATTACATTAATGTTTAAGTTGAGATTTGAGATTACTGTGTAAAGGGAATACTGCTGGTATAAAAGCACCTTATTTGTTTAAAGTTATTGCACTTTTGTGTGTATAGCAGTATATTTAAATCAAAAGTGCGCAATACACTACTTTAGAAGTCATTATTCAATTTTGCGCATAACAATGCGATTAATCACGATTAATCGCAAGAAAACCATGCGATTAATCGCGATTAAAAATTTTAATCGTTGCCCAGCACTAATATATATATATATATATATATATATATATATATATATATATATAATTTTATAACATTGTATCAATATTGCATTTATTTTTTACATATTATAGCAATACTTATGTTTTCTATCGATTGCTATTTTTTCGATTCTATTGATTTTTTTAAAAATATTCAAATAAACAGTGATAAATGAATTAAAATTCCCTATTGATTTTTTAATTAATTTTATCACAGTTTATTTGAATTTTTTTTTTTAAATCAATATTAGTAAACTATTTTACAAAAAAAAAAATGAAATATTAAAATATTGGTATCATGGCAGCACCACGTCTGCCGAGGACAATGATCTGTAATATAAATTAATGTGACGGAAGGAAACATTGAGCACATTGTTTATAGCATCTGTGTTTGTTTGTGTTGTGTGTGTGTGTGTGTGTGTGTGTGTGTGTGTGTGTGTGTGTGTGTGTGTGTGTGTGTGTGTGTGTGTGTGTCTGATCCCAAGCCATCAGAGTATAAAGACAGAGGACATGTCGAAACGGAGAGACCTTGCTGTCAAAACAACCCGCTAATGTCCCGAAAAGACACGCAAGAACTGTAAACTACTTTAATTAGACTGTCCTTCCTCAGGCAGCGTCTGTCAGGGATAAACACACATTTCCCGAGTGTGTCCGAGAGCAAGGAGAAGCACGACTCACGCTGTTCTGGTGCAGGACCTGCAGGACTCGGTTGACGTTGTTGAGGGAGTGAACTCTGGTAGAGCCGCGCTCTTTAATCTGACAGACGGAGACACACACAGAGAGAGAGTTACTCCATACAGTCCCAGGACAAAACAAAAGTACCACACTATTACTATGTTTCTGAACATGCATGAATTCTCTGAAATAAGGCTGGGTGATAGACAAAAACACATCACAAGTTTGGGGTCGGTGAGATTTTTTAAAGTCTCTTAAAAAAAATACAATAAGAACATTAATATTGTGTTATATTATTACTATTTAAAATAGCTGTTTTCTATGTGAATATACTGTAAACTGTAATTTATTCCTGTGATGAAAGCTGAATTTCCAGCATCATTACTCCAGCCTTCAGTGTCACATGATCCTTCAGAAATCATTATAATATGAGGATTTGATGCTCAAGAAACATTTCTGATTATCATCAGTGTTGAAAACAGTTGTGCTGCGTCAAATTGTTGTGGAAACTGATTTTTTTTAGGATTCTTTGACGAAAAGAAAGTTCAAAAGAACAGCATTTATTTAAAATAATAAATCTGTTACATTATAAATGTATTTACTGTCACTTTTGATCAATATAATGCTTTATTGCTGAATGAATAAACATCAATAAATAAAAAAATCTTTACTGACCGCAAACTTTTCAGTGGTTGCATAGATATTTTTTTCCTTTTGACAATCTATAGTATTTGCTGTAAAATTACCCTAGAGTAATTATTTTTTCAATCAGAAGAACCATTTCAACGAAGAAAAAAAACATTCTTGCAAAATTGATTCAAAATATTTGATGCAAAATTAAAAATCATATTTACAGTTTTTCCCTAAATAAACAAAAATAATGTTTTTTATGCACAAATACAGTATAACTATGCTTAGTAATAAACAGCAATATTTACCTGCATTAATAAAATGTATATATTAAAAACAATAATGATACATATTATTTTATAATTACAATTAACAACTTATTTTAATTCATTTATTAATAATTTACAATTATAATTATTATAAGTATTAATAATAGTTTGTTTAAAATAATCAATATATTAAAAAAATCAACATTTTTGGCAACAAAATAATCCCTCAATCGAGTTTCAAAGAGAGTTTCAAATGATTCATGGAAAAGAATCAAACTCCTCTCTCTGCTAAAGTTTACAACAGGAATGCTATAAACTCATCTCTTAACATCATATAAACACACTCTCGTTATATGAGATGTGCGAGAAGAAATTTAATGGACACTTAAACGGCCAAAATCATCACAAAGAAACTGTAAATATATGATTCATCACCCAACCCTACTTAACAGCACTGTAAATACTGTGACAAAACACAATAATCCTTCAGTTTCACAGTGACACCACAGTACTTCACATCTCACACCAGGGAGATATTACTGGGAAAATTAAACTTACAATGAAAATGCATGTGCACTAATAATCAAACATGTTGAAAATGATAAAGATGAAGATAAAGATGAAGATAAAGATGAAGATAAAGATAAAGAGAAGATAAAGATGAAGATGAAGATGAAGATAAAGATAAGGAAGATGATGATGATGAAGATGATGATGAAGATAAAGATAAAGATAAAGATAAGGAAGATGATGATGATGATGAAGATGATGATGATAAAGATGAAGATGATGATGATGAAGATGAAGATGAAGATAAAGATAAGGAAGATGATGATGATGAAGATGATGATGATGAAGATGATGATGATGATGATGAAGATAAAGATGATGATGAAGAAGATGAAGATGAAGATGATAAAGATGAAGATGATGAAGAAGATGAAGAAGATGAAGATGTTGAAGATGATGAAGATGAAGATGATGAAGATGATGAAGATAAAGATGATGAAGAAGATGAAGATGATGAAGATAAAGATGAAGAAGATGAAGAAGATGAAGATGATGAAGAAGATGAAGATGATGAAGATAAAGATGATGAAGATGATGAAGAAGATGAAGATGACGAAGATGATGAAGATGATGAAGATGAAGATGATGAAGATAAAGATGATGAAGATGATGAAGAAGATGAAGAAGATGAAGATGATGAAGATAAAGATGATGAAGATGATGAAGAAGATGAAGATGATGAAGATGATGAAGAAGATGAAGATGATGAAGAAGACGAAGATGATGAAGATAAAGATGAAGAAGATGAAGATGATGAAGAAGATGAAGATGATGAAGATAAAGATGAAGAAGATGAAGAAGATGAAGAAGATGAAGAAGATGAAGAAGATGAAGAAGATGAAGATGATGAAGATAAAGATGAAGAAGATGAAGAAGATGAAGAAGATGAAGAAGATGAAGATAAAGATGAAGAAGATGAAGATGATGAAGAAGATGAAGAAGATGAAGAAGATGAAGATGATGAAGATAAAGATGAAGAAGATGAAGAAGATGAAGAAGATGAAGAAGATGAAGAAGATGAAGATGATGAAGATAAAGATGAAGAAGATGAAGAAGATGAAGAAGATGAAGAAGATGAAGATAAAGATGAAGAAGATGAAGATGATGAAGATAAAGATGAAGAAGAAGATGAAGATAAAGATGATGAAGAAGATGAAGATGAAGATAATGAAGCCTCGGTCACCTCTCAGCTGTCACTCAAACTGTCTGTGTGTGTAATTCTAAAGTGTTTGGATGAGGCTAAATATAAACGCATAGTTCAGAAACATTACACTCAACCGCTATTCAAACACACACACACACACACACACACACACACCAGTGTGTTTCCAGTCAGTCCCTCCAGGAGGTCGAGGAGTTTTCTGCCGTCTCTCAGGTCAGAGAACATGTCTTTGATGGGCGTCTTCCCCGTCTAAAACACAGGACATTAAAGTAACATTAATACAATTCATATTTCAAGTCCATCCTCAACAAAAAACAAGAAACCCAACGGTTTACTTACAGTTGTTCTGCATATTACTGGGATAGGGCTGTGCGATTAATCGTAATTGAGTTTCAATTTTGGCTTCCAACGATTATGAAAACAAGATAATCGAGGTCAAAAAGATTAATGTGAGTTATAAATGCTGTTGCTAAACTGCGGGACGCTCTTGATATTAAACAATGTTATTAAAAGTACATTAAGCTGTAAGAGGCGTCTTTCTGTGCGCGCGCCTCCGAGACGGAGCCAAACACGGATAAGCAAAGTCAAAATGCCTTTTTGGTGAGTATTCAGAGAAACACGATCGGTTATATCTTAAGTAAACACAGTTGAGAAAGAAACGCATGTGTAATAGTACATTGGATCGGTGAATTCGCTCTTAAAGTGACGGCAGCCGAATAATCCTGATGCTGTCTGTCATTAATGACAATCAAACAACAAATGACAAAGGAAAATCACTCGCTGATCATGACTGAATAACTTAAGTAGCTTTAATAAGGACTAATCTATATTTAATGTGTACAGTAAGACTATGTAGTGCTATTTTACATTTGATTATTGAATGCGTTTCTGTTGTAGGCTAGACTTATCTGAACACCACTGTTAGTACGTCTTCCTGAAAAGCCTAAAACACGGTTTATTTCATTTGTATTTTCGCTATGTTTTATTTTTGTCGGTTTTGTTTGTCATTTGTTTTTTTGACTGTTTACATGTCTTCTGTAACTGTTTTGAGGACTTTTACTTAAATTTCCAGTGTTGGTTTTAGCTGTTACAGTTTTTTCACTGTTTTTTTCAATTACATCTAAAATTACTCATATCATGAAATAAGACTTTAATCATATCAAATTGACCAATAATCATGACCAAAAACAATCGTGATTATGATGTTTGCCGTAATCGAGGATCTCTATAGGATATACAACATTTTAACATCCAAACAATAACATGCAGAGACACCCCACCTCTCCTGAATATTGATAGCGTTTCCCTGAATTATATGAAATATCCCTGAAATCGCGCAAGCGAGACAGAAACCCTGTTTCCACTGGATATTATGATGTTATTTCGGTGAACCGATCATAAGCGGTCAGCTAAGATTGCGAGACTTGTGGAGACCCTCACCTCTTATTTATTATAATTATTTTCACTTTCGTCGCACAAACACTATTGAATGAACGACCCCGTTAGTAAGCTCACGAGAGTGAATATAATGTAGTGTAGTGTATCATTCGTCTCTTCAGTACTGTATTCATCGGTCGGGTTTAGTGTGTTTTTCTGGGTGGGATGCGTTTGTGCGTCTCCTCCTTCACATGAAAGTTTAAACAGTGTGCTCTCATTCATTATCATTAATTATGCGTGAGAGTGATTATCCTGAGAAACAGCTATCACTAAAACATGCCTGCAGTATTTTCAGGGCCCGTCCACACGAAGACGCGTTTGTCGCGTTATCGTATTGGCGTTTCGTCCAGACGGATCCGTCGTTTTGGGAGAGTGAAACCGCTATTTTTTGAAACCGGGTCCCAAAGTGGATAAATCTGAAAACGACGCCCTTGCGGTTTCGTGTGTACGGCCAATCCGTATGTTTTGTGAAACGATGATGTCATCACCCCACGTGTCGACTAGTCAGACGCGCTAAATCAGTAGCCATAACAGCAACAACTGCGACTACTTGCTTCAGAAGCTACTGAGCCTCTTTTATTTATTTATTATTTAGGCCTACTTTAATGTATTTTTATTTTATTTATTTATTTATATTTCCTTCTTATGCTATGATGCTTGTATTTTGTCTGATTAAGACTTTTCGTATTTTGTAGGGATGGGCATGTCAAGCAAAAATAATATTCGACGATCGCTGGGAATTATTTTATTTTTATTCAAAAAACGCTCCTCTGCCCCTCATGCTCACCAGTGACACGGCGTTCGCTCCGACATTAAATTTCTCTGTACTGTAGGCCTATATGTTGTAGCCATTAAAGAAAAGTTAGTTTCATATTTATGTTTTAATGTTATTTTTTCCATTTCATATATGTCGATTAGGCCCTATATGAAAAGTGAACAGCGTGAGTAAGATGCGCAATATCGAGACACATCATTTTGACCACTTCATTAAGTTTTGTTTTGTATAAAGCCTTTCTTTAAAGTGAATTCCGTTTTGTATAAATTGTATTTTAATTTTAATCAATGTTTCATTAACAAATTGCCTGGATTTAATAAATAAGAAGCAAATATAGCAGACAATAGCCTATAATCAGGACATGGAGGCGCCGACGCGATATAACTTGCATCGCACGAGAACTGGAGCTTGTCTCATAAATGAACAGAAACTCAGAAATTTATCTAAGCTTGAAATGTCTACTTTTAAACAAAACAATTCAAAACGAAAAGAAACAGACAACTCTAATAATCCGCATGAAGTGTGCATTTCTCTCTATAGGCACCTTCACAACACTGCGAAGGTGGCGAGTCAGCATCGGCACAGAAAACACTAGTTTATTAATAAACAATTAAAATGTCTCCTTGCTATATTTGACACATTCATAATGATTAGGCTATTTGCCGGTTCTCTGTGGCAAGCTTTATGCGTCTGCTAACTAATCGACTATCGTGACTCATCCCTATTTTGTACCATTTATAGTTTTTTATATTGTTCAATAAAGTTCTTGGTAGAAAAGAAAAGAAAAGAAGCTACTGTGCCTAATATTACTGTATATTATTGTATACAGCGCGCAAGGTTTATGCGCAAGTCTTCTTCTCTGTTTTTAGTGTATCTGTGTCAGAATTACATCGTCTCGTACTGGTCTGGCATGTATACTACACCATTTTCAGTCGGTTTCGTGTGTACGCAGATATTTCTTGAGACGACGCCGTGTTTATGGAATTTGTTTTTAGAACGAGGAAAAAAAAAGATCGGATAGGGAACGCACCGGCTTCGTGTGGACGTGGCCTCAGTGTACTTATGCAAATCAGCCTCTGTGATTCAAACAGATCATTTCAATCCTGGCTTCTGATTGGTTATTGCAGACAGAAAACTTGGTCCAATTTAAGATATCTGTTTTCTATGTGAATATATAGTAAAGTGTATTTTCAGCATCATTACTACATTGTCACATGATCCTTCAGAAATCATTCTAATAAGAGGATTTGATGCTCAAAAAACATCGAAAACAGTTATTTACATTTTTATTTCAGGATTCTTTGATGAATAGAAAGTTCAAAAGAACAGCATTTATCAGTAAGAATTGTTATTTATTTTTTTCGAATTTTTATGCAAATCAAACAGATCATTTCAATCCTGGCTTCTGATTGGTTATTGCAGACAGAAAACTGTTTTCTATCACATGATCCTTCAGAAATCATTATAATATGATCATTTCTGAACATTGATAATTGTAAATATAGTCAATACCAACATTGATAATGATCATTTCTGATCATTATTAATGTTGGTATTGACTATATTTACAATACACTGCAGAACAGCCTTGAGTGGGTTATTCCTTAAAGCAGAAGTTCATCTTCGCTTGCCTTGGAGAACTGAGCGTTGATCCACTTGGTGAAGGTCTTCTTCTGTACGGCATCATGTTCGTCTGAAAGAGGAGGGAAACATGAGAGAGACTTTATGACATGTGGAAGATAAATGACCAAAATCTTATTTCACTACAACGATGCATTTTGTTGTTAAAAATAATAGCAAACAAGCTAATTACAAACAAAAGGGACTTTAAAATAAAACAAAAAATATGAACAACTTCGTTTTTTTTAGGTACAATAGATTTATTTAATGAGTAGTTAGAAATAGTACAGAAATGAACAGAAATACTAAATATTGACAGAAATAAATACAACCCAAATTAAAGTGTCCCATTTCCCTCATGAAAGTATCAGTCTCTCGTCACTTTGCATATAAACTGACACATTTTCTTTATATTATAGCTGGCCGCACAATTATAAATACAGCCCAGCATATTTCTGTAAAACTCAAACACCAAGTTCTAGCCTACACATACTGTGTAGATATAATCCTGTCATCTACCAATAAAAGTGTGTTACCACCAACACTGCCTAACTGACTTCTGCAGACTTTCCACCACAACAAACTCTGCAAATGCCATGTGGGGCTGCTCTTAACTAGAAGCCTTTGAACTAGTTACTCATTGACAACGTTTAAACCGCAAGATACCTTAAGATGCAAGTCAAGTGTGGGACCAATAAGACGCTTCCTTGGAACTGTCAATCAAAGCTGGAGGCGGAGTCTGTCTAACATCAAAACTTTACAGCTTATATCCCTGTTTGAATCTAAACAGAGCCTGTGTGAGATCCTGTTACCAGGGGACAAGATCCCCACACACACACACACACGCAAAAGAGTGTTCATAACAAAAATCACAGTGTAAACCAGCTTGAACTCTAGAGGGATCAAAGGTTAAGACCACCAGCCTGCAGGGTCTGTGTGAGTGTGTATGTGTGTGTGTGTGTGTGAGTGCGTGCGTGCGTGTATCCATTGACTTCCATAGTAGGAAAAACACACAGTCAACTGACTGGTTACTGACATTGTTCAGAATATCTTCTTTCGTGTTCAGCAGAAGACAGAAACTCATACAGGTTTGGAACAACTTGAGGGTGAGTAAATGATGAGAGGATTTCTGGGAAAATATCCCTTTAAGCATGTATGCCATACAATTGTCATTACCATAATGTAAAAAAAAAAAAACTTCTCATTTCTATAATGTAAAAAAAAAATCTCATTCTTATTACCGTAATGTAAAAGAAACCGTCTAACTGTGCGAAGCCAAAGCTCTCAATGAATGAATAAATGAATGAATAAAAAAAAAAATTATATATATATATATATATAAAATTATTATGATTATTATTATTTTTTATATATATATGTACACACACATACATACACACACACACCATGGTCAGAAAAATGCAATGAACAACTCACACATCCTGCTCCATCACACACACAAGCAAACACTTGCCTTTTATCTAAACCTGACATTCCTAGAGTGACTCTGCAACCCCACACTCCACAAACACTGTGTGTGTGGTGTGTGTGGGTGCGTGTGTGTGATATCCGAGTGTCCATCAAACTACGCTGTTCATCGCTCCCTGACTGACTGTAGGCATGTGTGTGTGCCATGAATTACCACTCAGTCACAGTCCTTCAGCAATCCAGAGACAAGCTGAGGCCAAAGTTCACAAAGCACCATCACAAAACTGTCATTATGAGACAAATGATCTCCATGATCAGGAACAGGGCTCGGCTTAACAGCACTTTCAATGGGTACAAAATTACCATAAACTTATAATAAAGGACATTATATAGACACCAGAATATGTTATATCTCAAACTCATTTAAAAACAACTACAATTATAGTTTGTGTTCATTTAGAAAGCTAGCTAGCTAAATGTGTGCTTGTTTCTGTGCATTTTGATTACGGCTGTGCAGTAACTGCTTATATGAGATATTATGGGACATTCCACAATGCATAAAATTCCCATAATTGAGGCGGTGGATCCACCTCCACTGTGAACTCCTGCCCGAGCTTGTCTGCGTGAAGGCAGAGGGAGAAAGAGTTCAAGGAAAACACTCGTTTACAAAAAGGAATTCAAAAACACAGTCATATCATAAACAATATGACTTTTGAATAAAAAGTTTGATGTGCCATTGCCATGCAGACACACAACAACACTCACCAATCCATCTCCAGTCCACCCAGAACATTTACTGAAACTAACCTGCAAAACGACTCATCTTGATCATGACATCACGAAATCATTAGCATATGACCGCCGACATTTACATGTGCAAACCTACTCAGAATTAGCAACATTATCACAATATTACTTAGCACAACAGAGCCAATCACAACGGAGGTCATTTGTATATAAAATTCTTAAAGGCACAGTAGCCAAAATTATTTCAGACAAAATTTTCAGCCAAAAGACTATTAGGAATATTGTTGTAAAGCATCAATACAGTCCCTTTAACAAGCAAACAGAGTTAATATTTTGCAGTATTATTATTTAGGGTCAGGGAAACCCAAAACCTTTGGGTGAGAGACTGTGACCATTTAAGAGGTTACACCTGCACACTCGTGGAAAACCAGCTTTGAGAAGTTTTTTAAACTACATCTTTATTGTAATTGACTTTTAGCAGTGGATTGAAGCACTGGCTAAGACACACTTAGATTAATAAAAAAAAAATAAAAAAAAAATAAATAATAAATATATATATATATATATATATATATATACATATAATGTACATCGGTTGCACGTTTATTTAATGTTTTCTCGACAAAATTTATCTACGTTCTTGATGCCTAATTTATGCATGTGAAATGAACATGATTTATGCATTTTGTGTCACGTGAGCTCATGTAAATTTAACATGACATATGTTTTAAATAAAAGCTTTATCCAGTATATGCAGTGGCGTTTCAATAAATAAAGTCAAAATAAAATAAACCTGATAAAAACTATGATAAAATGAATCATGTAGAAAATATGAAATGCATGTTTAAAAATTCAACAGTCTCCCCATTGCCCTTTTTTCTCAAATGCTCAGTTCTGAAAACAGTCATACACACACACACACACAACACACAACAACAACCATCACTACAGATACGCACAAACCTGTACATAGTGAAAAATACAGTTCTATAGTCACCTACCCCTGAGTTTCATACTGTGTGTAGCCATTGAGTCATAAACCAACAGATGATGGAGTAAAGCAAAGAGAACAAAACGAGTTATCCAATGCAACTAAACATTCCTCTCTCCTCTACACTCACTTATAGTAAAGAGTGACAGAAAACACACAGAGAGAGAGAGAGAGAGAGAGAGAGAGGTGGGCATGTATGTTGTGCTCCACTGGTAGAACACACACACTTCTCTGTGGAACGGTATCCCAGCATGCACAAGAGCGAGAGCATGACCGACTCTGTGGGTCACCCTGACAACCATATGCCAGGTCACCGTGACGACCCAAGAGAATGTGATGGAATGGAATTTTGGAACTATAAACTTTCTTTGAACAATAACTTTAAAAAATCTAACTTTTGTAAAACACTCCCCCAGTCTGCCATTGGTCAGAACAACAGAAAGTCCTGCCTCAAACACACAGTATTGGTTGAGTCAATGTTGTTGTGCCAAGCTTGTTTTGATTGCTTTGTATTTTTTTATTATATTATTAACCACTGGAATATATCAATTCATATACACATTAGGATATATATGTTTACTGTATATACACTGCCGTTACAAAGTTTTGGATCGGTAAGATTTTTTATGTTTTTAAAAGAAGTCTCTTCTGCTCACCAAGGCTGCATATTTGATTAAAAATACAGTAATATTGTGAAATATTATTAACTGCTGTTCTCTGTGAATATATAGTAAAGTGTAATTTATGCGTCACATGATCTTTCAGAAATCATTGTAAAATTATGATTTGATGCTCAAGAAACATTTCTCATTATTATCAATGTTGAAAACAGTTATTTACATTTTTATTTCAGGATTTTTTTGATGAATAGGAAGTAAAAAAAACATAATTTATCTTAAATAGAATCTTTATTTTTGGGGGGGAAAGAAATAAAAAACAATACTTTTGTTCATCAACGATGAATTAAACTGATCGAAAGTTACAGTAAAAACATTTATAATGTTACAAAAGATTCTATTTCAAATCAACGCTGATCTTTATAGATTAAAAATTTTACAGACGTACACTCGGATACCCAATACCCCACACCCAAAACAGTCACATAAACTATTATACACACAAACATGACAAAGACACACAAACATCCAACAATAACTCAACTGTCATCACAGACACACTCCTACTGTTCCAACACACAGACTGACGACTCTACAGTCTCTAAATGTGTGTGTACAAGCACAGCTTAAGAATATCCAGAGTCGAATTGAATCAGAAAAGTGCAAAAGCGTTTGAAGAATCAGGAAGTAAAAGAGTGTGCGCTTACCTAACAAAGGAAAAGAAAACTTCTTCCTGTTCTTTCTGAAAAAGCTGCGCTTTCTCCACGGCAGCCACTTACTCATGTTCGTAACGTCTGCTCCATAAAGGAGGAGAATGAGAGGATGGGGAGATACACAGCGGAAAACAACATACAGGAACTCCAAAAGATGTCTGAGAAGAGTGATGCTGCTGAGTGCAATGCATGCTGGGAGGAAAACAGAGAGAACCTGTGATGGGTTCCACTCAAAACCGCAGCCTGTCAATCAAATGCAATTCACATCCTGTCAGAGTGACGCATCTGACACACAATAAAACACTCAGAAAAGAGAGTAAACACACACAGGGCACTGGAAGCAATCATTCTAAAAATAACATCAACTTCCCGTTTTCTTTTTTTAAACACACACACGACTAAAACGTTTCTTACTCTTACACACAGACTGGTTCCTAGATGAAGTCATGAAGAGACTACAGATGCGTCTCGAAACCTAGCGCTCTGCCTAGACATTTTAGCAAGAATACACATCTCAGATCCTCACACTGGCTAAAACATATCCAGCTACAGCAACCACAAAACCAAGCATATTTTGGGGACCTATTTTATATTTTCAAACCACAGATGCAGAAAATCTCACTATATATTTGCATAGCATTTGGAAGCTATTACATGGATAAAAGATGGATAGGCACAAAACTAACAAGCTAGCATATTAGCGAGTAGCCTGACTAGAAAGTGTAATAGGCACAAACCTAGCAAGCTAGTAACCTCAAAATATTGCTCTTTAGCATATTAGCATATCACCTGAGAGACATCTAGCAAGCTAGTAGCCTCAAAATCTTGCAAGCTAGCATTTTAAAAAGTCACCTTACTAGAAAGAGCCATATGCCAAAAAAACTAGCAAGTTATTAACTTCAAAACCTTGCTCACTAGCATAGCAAGGCGCCTAACTAGAAAGTGTCAAAGGCACAATGATAACCTAAACCTAGTAACCTAAAAACCTAGTAACCTCAAAACTTTGCATGCTAGTAACCTCGACAACCTGCAAGATGGCATTTTAACAAGTCGCCTGAAATCGAGCAGCCCCCCCCCAAGGATTGCATTGGTGGGCATCACAGGTGTGAAGTGCATTTTTAAAATGTAGCAAAATAGCCACCTAGGCACTATTTTGGGCTTCCCAGGTGCAAAAATAATGTAAACGTAGACCACATGTTTTCCACTCATTTCTTGAATCCCAGAGCACCATCTGTTGTGTTCCTATCGGACACGACTGGCTCATTACGGTTTGGGCAGGGCAGAGTACATGTCCCAGTCACTGCATGGGGTCTGGAAACACATGGCCTATGGATTCATTTGTTGACTGCTCTCCTCTGAGGTGTGACGAAGGTCAGGATGTGCTACGAACAACTGAACACACAAACACACAGAACAGGAACAGAAAGAACTGCAGGAAGGTTGTTTTCTCTTTCATTTTCACTTTCCAGTTCCTTCTGGGTTCTGTCAAAAGTCCTTTTGCTGACAAAAAATGTGAATTTCTCAGCCTAGGTTACACGGAAAATGAGTAAACATTGTTCATTTACATATACTACCAAGGGTATTTTGAGAGTTAATCTGTCGAGTCGGACTCTAAACACGGCAGCAGGGTTACAGTGAAGAGAGAGAGATGTGGTGAGCTACATCTGGACTGAGCAGTGGTGCATGATGGGAGCCACTTTACCCTAATAACACACTACGCCCTCTTTATCCCTCCATACTGAGAGCATGAGAGACGGAAAATTAGTCCAATGCTCATAAGAAAATTGACACTAAATCTGTCCAATCAACTGCCCTTAAAAAGTACCAACATCTCCATTTTACATTTTGCAGTTGACTTGCTGATGTTTTCTGTTTTTGTTTTCTAATTTGTGAATTTCATTTCTCATTTCAGCAGTTCAGGAAAGGAATGGTTACACAAAAGTAAATATTTTGTCATCATTTACTCACCCTTGTGACATTATAAACTGTTATGACTTGATAAAAATGCACTATAAAAGTTATTTGCTGAAAATCTTCCCCTCCGTCACAGCTCTCCAATCTCATGCATGTTACTGCATATTCAAACATGTAATAACCATAAGAGACATACAGGTTTGGAACAACATTAAACCTGAGAACTGTTCTTTCAACTTACTTAGATGTTACATTTAATTATTTTTGAATAATTCAAATATAAAATAGATGTAGTAGTATAATAATTTATCCTAATGTAATTAATAGTTCATAATATTTCATAAATCGTCTGCATGTCCTCATAATGTAGGGGGTGTGGCCTGAAACCTGAAAACACACTTCAATATAAAGACTTCGGGTCCTCATATAATCAGGGCTTGACATTCACACCCGCCGGGTGTATTTCAGCAGTGGTGTGTAACGCACTCATTCCTAATAGACACTTTGGTGGGTTGAATCTTATATAGAATATATACATTTTCCAATTGTAGTCTTTTAATAAGGCATCTGAAATAATAAACTAAGTGCAATCTCGTGTTGTCAAAAATATTGATTTTTTCAATACTGAAATATGTGAAACGCTTCTAACACTCATTTTCCACAGAATAAATACACAATACCAGCGGCTTTCTCTCTCTCTCTCTCTAATCTCTCCGTCAGCGAGCGACACACAAACCCGCCTCCACTCACTCACTCGTTTCATTTGCTCCAGATGAATATTGTTACTGTTACAGGGCTTGAATTTCAGTGTAGGATTGCGCATAATTTACTCATTCCCGCACATTTTGAGCTCACACCCAAATTGCGGCACAAAAAGCCGCCTCTCAGCACTAAATTGAGTTATTTTATTGCACTTAAACAGTCAAATACACACAAAATAAGGATGTCAAATGCCGGTCTTGGCGAGTATTCACGCAAACACAGTCAGTTATGTTTTAAGTTAACATAAACAGTTGAGAAAGAAAACACGTGTAACAGTGTAATGCATCTGTGCGTCAGGTCTTAAAGTGACAGAAGCATAATAAACTGCTGCCAAATTAAGAGGTAATATTAAAAATATCTATATGGCAGATTTTCCCTCATGGTATCGATGTCAGAATTGTTGCCAGTGAAAATGCTGAGTGGCTTGTAACTTTGGAAAACCACTAGTCACAGTGGCTGGTGAGAGAAAAAGTTAATGTCAAGACCTGCTCATAATGTAGTTCAAACCAGTATACATACACACACACACACACACACACAGAGAGGGAGAGAGAGAGTTTACATATTATCCAAAACAGAAGTTCAATCAAATCTGAACTCTGTGTGTGTGTGTGTGTGTGTGTGTGTGTGTGTGTGTGTGTGTGTGTGTGTGTGTGTGTGTGTGTGTGTGTGTGTGTGTGTGTGTGTGTGTGTGGGAAATTTATTGAGGAGTGTGTGAGCTGAACATCTAGAGAGAATGACTGTGCAATATGAGTTATGTGTGTTGGTGGAACAGCCATTGGAAAACCACAGTGAATCATTTCACATACCCTAACCTGTAGCCGTTCAGTGGATGTGAAATCTCTCACACACACACACACACACACACACACGCACATTTTCACAACTTTATTTTATACATTTTTATACGGTTATACAAATGAGGATGTCTCCAAAAGGAGATTTTGTCGGGTTTAGCTCATTTCTGGGTACAAATTTGTCTCAAAATATGGTGATGTACGTACACACACACACACACACACACACACACACACACACACACACGTGTACACACACACACACACAAAATCTCTCCATAATGACAGCTCTGAATATAGACTTTCCCTTTCTCAGCTCACCACACCCTCCTCAGATATTCACACACACAGACACACACACACACACACGGGTGACATCAGTTACCATGAGAGAATACAGGAACGTTTTATTTCTCTCCATTTCTGCCATCCTTCCTTTCCTTCTTGTCTCTTCACTGCTTGCACTCTTATTAGAGCTGTTTACCAAGTCAAACATCATTATTACAACTACTCTGGTTTGATCAAATCCTAAACCCCAAGTTACTTCAAGGCCTGTTCACACAAGACAAATGTTCGATGAAAATAATAAACATCTGTATGGAGAAGTGTTCAACTCTCTTTTACAACACTCGACCATTATAGGCATAAACACACACTTTCAGGCATATATGTACTAAATGTTTACAGAAAATTACCAGGAGACAATTTTTCCAGTATATTGATTGTTTATGTTGCTAAGGGTGTTGTGCAGCGATACACAGATCTGTTCAGTGAAGCTTTATCGTGAATAAATAAAACACCGCTATTGCCCAAGCATCAGCATCAAGGACAATCCATTTTATAATAATATTTATTTCAAAATGAAGTGGCCACTGAATATAAAAGCTGCTTTCCTCTCAGTGTTAGATGAATAACATAATTCACTCTGATCTACATGTTTCACACTGTGACGTTTAGCGTGCACACACACACTTACAACACACACACACACACTCATGATGGAGTTTAATGAGGCCCAGAACAATAGGCTGTGCTTCCTGCTTCTATTACTACTGTTTCCCATTCAATAATATCCTGAATACATCCTGGTCACACACAAAAGCCGGCCAATGACAGCAGCAGAACAGAGAGAAAGAGAGAGAGGGGTGTGTGTGTGTGTGTGTGTGTGTGTGTGTGTGTGTGTGTGTGTGTGTGTGTGTGTGTGTGTGTGTGTGTGTGTGTAATGAGATCGCCTTGGGTGAATTTCCTTTATTTGCTTCCATGGTTTTCCATGGTTCAAGGTTTCAGGTGACACACACACACACACACACACACACACACACACACGGTGTCCGTTTCACAAGAGCAATCTCAGGTAATAAGGTCACTGAACTCTCGGCAGGGTGTCGAAAGCACGATCTACTGGGTCAATCTTGCCCTTTACCCAGCATGCCTGGCAAAAAACCTTGAGTCAGATGGGCGATACTGAGAACTATAAACTCACGTTGTGAGATATGAAGTCACAATTACTCTCTCCTTCACTAGACAACCAACAGGCACTAGTCTCACTTCCTTACTTTCACTTTTCACAGAGAGCTTCAGCTGGCAGTGACAGCAGAGATATGAAAGGACACACTGCTGATTTGACAACACAATACACCCTCGCACAGTCCATTCAATGAGTGCTTGATACATAGATCACACAAAGCTTTCCAAAAACTGGCAAGCTGTGATGTGATTGGCTACTTTCAGTGGCTCTAGTTGTACAGGGTTTTACTAGTTCACTGAGAAACACAATAGGCTGGTAGAATAACAATAATAATAGTAATAATAATAATAGGAACAATAATCACTTTCAGAACTATTTTTTCCAGCTGATGAACGATAAAAACACTGACAGCCAATCAGAATCCATCTTGCTTTAAGAGCTCATGCATTCTTTTTATAGTTTTTAGTGTGAATTAGAATTGATTTATAATGATATCTCTATAATAATAACTATATTAGCCTCCACACCAATGGACAATGTTGTTTATTATAAGCATGTGCTGATGTCATGCAGCTTTAAATGCTTGAGCTCGTCGGCTGGATTCTGATTGGCTGTCAACATTCATCAGCTGGAAAAACATCATTCTGAAAGTGCTTCCAGTGATATTGTTCCTCTATGTCATTGTTGTAATAGTTGTGGTGTGAGCCTCAGTATTCACATAGAATTAAGAGACATTATTAAAAATGTAGTTATAGTTATTATCGTTATTGTCTTTGATATGAATGGGCCTTAAAAATCCATTAACTTACATTAATAGAATGATTGGCATTAAGATTGACAGGAGTGATGACATCATAAATGTCATGCAATACATCCAATCTGAATTCTGATTGGTTTTCATGCATTTATTTGCATACTAAGTTTCTATTTGCAATTCTATTATACCTTTAACCATCTATAGGTAAATTAATAAACACAAATGTCTGACAGACAAACCAGTCTTGTGTGATAGTTGTCAGTCACAGTAACAGAAATGGCAGCTCTGATGTTGCATTTTCTTTACCCACAACCAAAACCCAAAACACAAACTTCCCTAAAACTTCAACCATATTCTTTAGCTGCCCTTCAGGCACCGGTATTTCTTTTAAGAAATGTAAATCAAAGAAATCCAGCATGTAAAAAACATGTGTTTGGAAGCCTTTTATGTCACTCAGACGGTCTCTCCCGCTCCAACAGGCCGTTTTTGGGCCGAATAATCTGCAAACTGGACCAGACCATCCAGACAGTCCGAGTCTAGTGGCGGCAGTGGAGCTGACAGACAGATCTGGCCATGAGCGCTGCTTATATAACACTCGGCTGCTGTACCATGTGTGTGTGTGTGTGTGTGTGTGTGTGTGTGTGAGCTGGCAGAGCTTGCGACCTGTGCAGAGAACAAATTAGTCCAGACAAATGAGAGTAGAGAGAATGTGAACACCAGAACTGCATTGTCCAGCATGCTTCGGGAAAACATCAATCTACACTAGCATTCCTTTTTGAAAGAAATTAATAATTTTAATCAGCAAGGATTCATTAAACTGATCAAAAGTGGCAGTAAAGACATTTATGATGTTACAAAATATGTTTCTTTTGAACTTTATATTCAGATTTCAACCCTGATAATAATCAGAAATGTTTCTTGAGGAGCAAATCATCATATTAGAGTGATTTCTGAAGGATCATGTGACACTGAAGACTGGAGTAATCTTGGAAGTTCAGCTTTGAACACAGGAATAAATTACATTTTACATTATATTTCCACAGAAAACAGAATTGTTATAATATTTTACAATATTACGGTTTACTGTATTTTTGATCAAATAAATGCAGCCCTGTTGCACACAATTCAAAAACATTTATAAAAACCTTCCGACCCCCAAAAAGATTTATTTTCTTAGTTTAAGCACATTTATTTGTTGTTTATCTCCATTTCATATATGCACTACCCCCAATTCAATATTAATATTTTCTTCCTATATTTCGAGCATCGTGAACAGTGTTCTATGAAAGCTTGTTTCTGCCACTGAATAAAAAATGTAAAAGATAATTGAAACTTTTTATCTCACAATTCTGGATTTTTTTCTGAGGAAATAATTGCAATGCAGTTTGTGTGCAAGTCCGGAATAGAGATCAGCCAAAATAAAACTATAAAAAACGATTTGGTCGACTGATGCATCTCTAATAGTTTGTTTTGTTTTTATGAGACATTCAGATTGAGAAAGAGATTCAACGTGGCTTGTTGTAAAAATGACTGCGTTTCCAGGCGGACTGGTAAAACCTGTGCAATCTGACGCAGGAAGTTGCATGAAGTCAATCAGCTTTCCAGATTGAGAAAGCGCTTCCCTTTTCTGTGCAATATGCAGTCGGTCACTGGACAGTCATCAGTGACTAAATACTAGTTTAATTAAACTAAAATCTTACCCAAAACAGTGGCATTGACCTAGAAACCTTACAGGAAAACCCTGAATCCAACACACACATTAAATATCATCATACAAACAAGCTGTTAATAGCTACAGAATGAACAATGCTGGTCAAATAAAAAAAAAACTGCAGTGTTCGAATACACACTCATACAAAATGTGCAAAAATTTTACTTTTAAGGTACAACAGCTTGTCACTGGGACAGTACCTTTAAAAGGACAACTTTGTACCTCATCTACCTCTAAAAGGTTTATAGTAGTACCTTAAGGGTACACCCTGCTAATGGCACATTTTAGGGGTACAAAGTTGACAAGCTGTTGTACCTCTAAAGTTACAGTAATTTTCTGGTTTTCAGAGGAGTCTCATGGTTACAGTTACTAAAGGACACTCTGACCTCGGTTTCATAAGAGAGGAAAAGCTCCATAAATGAAGTTGATGATCTCTTTGTTCCTCAGAAATCAGCTTGATTTCTTGTTTGGCTTTTCCATGAGTGCAATTTCACAAGGACTTCCTGTTCTCCTCTGTGTGTGTGTGTGTGTGTGTGTGTGTGTGTGTGTGCGTGTGTGCGTGTGTGTGTGTGTGTGTGTGTGTGTGTGTGTGTGTGTGTGTGTGTGTGTGTGTGTGTGCGTGTGTGTGTGTGTGCGTGTGTGTGTGTGTGTGTGTGTGTATAAACTGATCCCTAATAAAGAGGTAGGAAAGCATCAGGCCCAGTGACTGCATCGTTAACACTAAGTGCACTTGCACCGCGTGCTTTAGACCATGTGCTTCGATCGTGTGAATAGGGCCATAATCTACTTTTGCTAGTTTAACGATGGAAAAAATGGTCGGCGCTCCCGGCGCATGGTCTAAAAGGGTTGTCCCTATTCTCTTAATGAGTAGTGGGTGTGTTTTGGACGTAACGTGCAATAAATCAATCAGAGTCTCATCTCCCATTCCCTTTAAAAGCCAGTTGTGCTCGCGCCATGCCGGATTCAATATTTACATGGCGGGATTTGCAAGCGAAAAACTGAACGCTTCTCCAGCGAGGACACGGATCTGTCGCGCGCGAGGTTAAAGTGCGCAAGCAGAACATCTACAGGACAAAGAGTACGAGCGTTGAGCACCCGTCTATTATGGAGGACCAGGAGTGCCACTTAAAAATAAAATGAAGATTCAATATATCAATTTAATAATTCAAACCTAAAAATGTATATAAATAAATCGCTTTTAAATGCACAAATTAATAGACATTTTTAAAGTTGTTTATTTCATTCGTGTTTTTAAATGTATTGCAGTAAAACCATAACACAATAAATAAATAAAAACATTTTAAATGTATAAATAAATAGACACATTTAAAATTGTTTATTTAATTCATGTTTTTAAACGTAGATTAATAAAACAATAAAAAGTACTTTAATAAGTCATTTTAAAGTCACGTTAAATCGCTTTTTTTAAGCATTTGGCAAACCATTTCTCTATCTATTTGCCAAATGCTTTTCTTTGTCGGTTTGCCAAATGCTTTTCTTTATCCATTTGTCAATCGAGTTAAAAAATGCCATTGGACAGTACACACGTGGGAGCAACCAATCACCTTTCGCCTGTCTCCCACTTGTGAATGTAACACGCACTGTCATTGGACAGTTAGAGAGACCATACGTCATTAGCGGGAGTTTGAAGACGGGTTCGAGGCAAGCGACACAAAAATGGCAGGTGAATCTGAATGTGTTTTCAGAGGGATTGCGGATGATTTGTTGTCTTTAGCTGATTTCTGCGGAAGAAATTCTCCTCTCGATTATCATTTTATATATAGAAGAGTTTCACAGTTGAGGGAAGACGTTGCAAACGCAGCGGATAATTGTGGTTGTAAGATGTATTGTATTTTTATTGAAAACAACATTGGCAATACTGTGTTCAATTTCACACTAACATTCTCACTTGGAGCAAATAATTTCTTTGTAACACAATGTAACACTGTCCATCAATAAAAGGGTGAAAGAAATACTGACGAGGTACTGATATTGACGAGGGGGCGGAGAATTCGCATCAGCTGTGTGTGTGTGCTTGGCCATCATCAAGTGGTATTTCAGACTGGATGTGCTGCGATGATAAAGCTCAGTTCATAACGACAAAACACACAGAACACTTTGGTCTAGTCAATGGAACCATTTGACAACTTTTTAAAAGTAAA